>JASAMX010001504.1:0-80000 GCA_030248175.1 Microlaimidae sp. YZB2_3 | reverse complement strand
TACAGTCCGGGAATGTCATAAAGGGTTAAAATTTAGAAAATTTTTGCATGGACATCTTTAGCCTGGACAAAACATTTTCACAAAAGGGGAAATAAAACCTATGGATTTTGGAAATCAAAAATTATTTTGTCTTTGAATAGAGCCGAACTTATTGATAAGAGTAATTAGCCAATGTAAAACCAAAATGTCATTTTTTTTTGGTAAAATTAACATGGAAATCTTAATTCTGGGCAACGTTTTTTCACTAAAAAGGGGAACGACCTTCCTCCTCAACCAGCAAAAAAAGTTTGGGCTAAATGAAATATTGTTGCAAAGCTTACAGACAGGGAAATGTCATGAAGGGGTTGAAATTAAAAAAAATAAAATGGACATTTTTTGGTTGGACAAGACATTTTCACAAAAACAGGGCCCTATGAACTTTGAAAGTTGAAAAAATTTTTATCTTCGAATCGGTTCAAAATTATTGGTAAGAGTAATTTGCCAATGTAAAGCCAGAATATGTTTTTGGAAAAATGAACATGGACATCTTTATGCTGGACAACGTTTTTTGACTAAAAAGGGCAACGAACTTTCTCCTTAACCACGAAAAGGACTGGGCTAAATGAGATATCATTGCAAAGCTTAAACTTCAAGGAATGTCATAAAAGGGTTCAATGTTTCAAAAAATAAATAAAAAAGAATTTTTATGCTGTACAACCCATTTTGACCAAAAGGGGGGCTTCTTCCTAACCACAAAACGGATTGGGCTAAATGACGTATCATTGCAAAACTTACAGTCTGGAGAATGTCATAAATGGGTTGAAATTTAAAAAAAATAACATGGACATCTTTATACTGGACAACATATTTTTACCAAAGAGGGAAAAACCTTCCTCTCCAATCACAAAAAAGATTCGGATAAATCAGATATTATGGGTAAACCATATAGTTCAGGAAGCATCATAATGGGGTTGAAATTAGTAAAAAAAATAACATGGACATCGTTATGCTGGACAACATATTTTCACCAAACGAGAGAAAGACCCTCCCCCCAACGACAAAATGAAGTGCGGGTTAACTGAGGTATCATTGTAAAGCTTACAGTCACGGGAATGGCATAGAAGGGTTGAATTTTGAAAAAAAAAAGTAAATGAATATAAAAAATGCCGGTGTCGCAGAATAGATCTTCCCCCCTATTTTTCTTCCCCCCGGAAGATTTATTCTAGTGCGCTCTAGAATAGATCTTCCCCCCGGAAGATTTATTCTGGGTCACTGTAGAATGATCTTCCCCCGGAAGATTTATTCTGGTTACTCTAGAATAGATTTTTGGAGATCTATTCTGATTTGGAACGCCAGAATAGATCCTCCCCTCAGAATAGTTATTCCCCCGGAAAAGATCTATTCTGGTTCAAACACCAATAAATCTTCCCCCTCAAAAATTTGCATAAATTTTAAAATGATACGCGAGAATTTGTTAGGGCAAATTTTAAAAACATAATTTTCAACACAGAAGGTTAAAATGTTACATTTAGAAAAAAAAATTTGTGTTTTGTATTTTTATATAAATCAATTTTAGCTTTAATTGTTGTTAATTCAAAAAACAGTTGAGCATTGACATTAATAATTAAGTATTATTTAGTTGGTTTTCGGAGATAAAAAAATACGTTTGCATTAGTTCGTTTGTTTGAGTATGTAAGAAAATATGCCATAATTAAATAAACTGAATATTTTTTAAAGAAAATTAATATCGTGAAAAGGTTTTTTTAAGTTTATCAATTTTTAAGACAAAGCATAATACAAAAAAGACATGAAAAAGTGACAACAGTTTAATTTCTTTTTGATCAGTATTTGATTCATTATTTAACTTTCAGTTTTTGCTTCTTATAAAAACATAATATATGGACAAAAATTGAAATAAGAAGAAATAAAAATTAGATTATGAGTATACATAAGTTTTTAGTTTTTTTTTTTGAAAGTCAATACGAAAACAAAAAAATCTGCTTCATGTTCAGCAATTAATTCAACATTAAACAGGTTTAAAGTTGTTATTTTTTTGTTGTTTAGGTTGATTTTTAGGTTTTGCTTAGGCTTAGGAAAAAAGTTTTTTTGTCTTTAATCAGAAAGTGATATTTTTCGAAGATATGCAGAATGTATTTTTTCTGGCGCCGCCAAACTTTCCTACGAGTTTTAACTTTTTTCATAATATGTTACTTAATATTTTAAACGGTTAATATTTTATTTTACAAAAACGTGACTTTCTAATGGGACAAGAAACTTGTTTGTAAATTTTACAAACTATTCTGGAAAAATTGAAAAAAATTGTCTGCAGAGGAAATCGAACCTTAGACCTTTGAATGCAAGTCCCAGACTCTAACCACTAGGCCAAACCGACAACTAGAATATATGAAAAAAAGAGGCTTTATAAACAAAAGTGTTTTTCGTAAAAGTTTACAAACAACATTGTAATTTTTACCAACACTGATAGGTTTGCTTAGGGTTCACATTTTAGCTTTATAAGATCGAAATCCTAATTTTAAATAAAACAATCAAAAGGTGTTAATTTAAAAAAGGCAGGTTTTTTTTAAATATTTCGGACATTCTCAACTCGGTGATTAAAATAAAATTTATTTTTTTGTGTTTATTACCAATTTTTTTGATATCTCTGAAACCTCAGATTTTTTATGAATTTTTTTATTAAAAGAAAAAAACCTAAATGACGCAAAAAACAAAAAAAGGATGTTAGTATGCAAATAATTGTTACATGATTTATAACAAGGGGGAAGATTTATTCTAGAGTGAACACCAGAATAAATCTTCCCCTCTCTGCTAAGAATTTTATGCAAATTTTTGCTGTATGCTTTAACACAGGGGGGAATAAATATTCTGAGGGGGGAAGATCTGTTCTGGCGTGAACCAGAATAAATCTTCCGGGGGGAAAATCTGTAATGGGGGAAGATCTATTCTACGACACCGGAAAGAATTATTTGTCAGCCGTATGGCTGACACGGGCTTCTTGTTTTATAAAAATTTGTTATAAAAGTTTATATTCTTTTTTTTTTCTCTTTTTGTTTTGTTATTTGTGCTGTGTTTCTATCGTTTCTTATTTCTGGCCTTTCTTACATTGAAATTTTGTATTTTTCCGAAGAAACATTAATCTAGTTTTATAATTATTTTTCAAAGTCACCTTAACAAAATATTGCGAACTAAAACTGCAGAAACTGCGACTTTTTTATTTAAAAATGAGCAAAAAACTGGGCATAACGGATAGGTTTAGACTGACAGGTCCGGACTTATATGCGCTTTTTGCCAGTTTTATAATTTGTTAAAGTGATAGTTATCACAGGAAAATATCAAGGATATAAATTTTGTGAAAAAAACGCGTTGCAACACGATTTTAAAAAACACTTGACGCATAAGATTTTTTCAATTCGCAACAAGAATCACAAAAACCCAGATTAAACGATAATGTTTTTTGTTCATCGCTAAACAATAAAAATACTGTTAAACTATAGTCTATACAAAAATGATGCAGACTGGCGACAAAACTCGAATTTTGAAATGTTATATATCCATAAAGGAGGTTAGAATATGTGCGGGACCGGTATGGCCCGACTCGCTCCCGCCCTCTATCTTTTGGTGTGTTTTTGGGTTAAATGTGAAAAGGACTCGCTCCCGGCCCAACCTTGCTCCCAGCCCCAACTCGCTCCCAGCACAACTCCCTCCCCGCCCCACTCGCTCCCAGCACAACTCGCTCCCAGCCCGACTCGCTCCCAGCCCAACTCGCTCCCAGCCCGACTCGCTCCCAGCCCAACTCGCTCCCAGCCCAACTCGCTCCCAGCCCGACTCGCTCCCAGCCCGACTCGCTCCCGTTTAAAACTGTAAACGCATTTTTATAACAGAATATTAGTTTAGTAAAAAATGTACATATGACACAAAATTATATAACAAAAGGAAGATGGATTTGATGCAATGCGTGATGCAGTGTATTATTAGACATTATGCTTTATCGCACAGTAAAGAGGCTTAGGCTTAGGCTTAGGCTGAGGCTTAGGCTTAGGCTTAGGCTTAGGCTTAGTACTTTTTTTTTTTTTTAAGGATAATCCATCTTGGTTGGCTTAGTGATTTTTATTTATATTTGTGGGGCTTTTCTGTTTCTTACTATATTCTTTTAGAGAGTGGCTTGGCTTGGTTTGGCTTGGCTTAGGAAAATCCATCTTCCTTTTGTTATATAAATTTCTCTCATATGTACATTTTTTAATAAACTAATTTTCTGTTATAAAAATGCGTTTACAGTTTTAAACGGGAGAGAGTGGGTCTGAGCGAGTCGGGCTGGGAGCCGAGTCGGGGCTGGGAGCGAGTCGGGCTGGGAGCGAGTCGGGCTGGGAGCGAGTTGGGCGGGGAGCGAGTTGGGGTGGGAGCGAGTCGGGCTGCGACCGAGTAGGGCTGGGAGGGGAGTCGGGCCGGGAAGCGAGTTGGGCTGGGAGCGAGTTGGGCTGGGAGCGAGTTGGGCTGGGAGCGAGTTGGGCTGGGAGCGAGTTGGGCTGGGAGCGAGTCGGGCCGGGAGCGAGTTGGGCTGGGAGCGAGTTGGGCCGGGAGCGAGTCGGCGGGAGCGAGTCGTGGGCAACCCCTGCGGGACGTATATGAGAGCATAGCTTAAACATTTGGCTATTTTTTGAAAAGGTTAGAAAAAATGGTTTTTGATGACGTCATCACTACAACCGATGCGGTGAAAAAAAACCTGGTCCCAAAAAAACTAAAACTTTTTTATTAGTACGAGATAAGAAACGCCGCTTGGTATGCTGTTAAAACATACTTTTCTGAGTTTTTTCTGAAAATTTGAGCGAAATTCGGCTCGCTCAATTTTTTTTTATAATGCGTTGAATACGCGCGGTTTTCGCGATTTTTCGTGAATTTTTGCCACGCTAATACACTGTCAGAATTATCTATTTTGTTTTGCTTCCTGTTGGAAGTGTGTAAAATATTGATCATATTGTTATATATTAAATGTCCGCCAATTTTTATTCCTTACTTTTGACTTAAAAATTTTTTTGGGGGGTTGACCTAGAAGAGGGCCAAACACGAATGCCGAAAATTTTTTTCAAAATTTTTTTTTCAAAAGCATCAAAAATGTAAAATTTATCACATATGACGAATTTCGATATATTGTTTGTGTAAAAAAACTAATATTAAGCTTACAATAAGCTGTCAAAAATGACGAATTTGAAATTTGGAAGGATTCGAAGCCCGTATGCTGGCAGCAACAAACCTTTCAATTAAAAAGTTTTACAAGAATAATAAAATATAAAAGATTAGTTTTAAATTTTTTTAATTTATTATGATTTAAATTACTAGAAAATGGTCCAAATTACCCCATGAAAACGCAACATAAATTTTCGTTAAAATTCCAAAATACTTCCTTACGTCATGCAAATTTTTGTTATTACGTCATAATTGATGATTTTTATTGGCTCTTCCGCAATTAAAATGACGCAATTCAAACCAAAACGTGGATTCAAACGTTTCTACGCAAAAAATAGCATTACTTTAAAAGATTACATTGGGATATTGGCAAAAGTTGAGAGACATAGTTATTAGAAATTTCTTTTTGTGTTGACAAACGGGTAAACATGTTTGCAAGTAAGAAAACACTTAAAAAGAGCATTTTTTAGCTGCGATATTTGGCAAGTTTGTAGTAGGATTTTAACTTTGAAAATATGTTTTTTAACAAAATAACCTGGAAATTCGAAAAAAATAAACTTTTAAGGCTTATTTTTTGGAAAAGTTTTAAATTTAAAGGTTTGCTGCTGCCAGCATATGGGCATGGAATGCTTTCAAATTTTAAATTCATTTTTGACAGCTTATTGTAAGCTTAATATTAGTTTTTTTTACACAAACGATATATCAAAAATCGTCATATGTGATAAATTTTACATTTTTGATGGTTTTGAAAAAAAATTTTGGAAAAAATTTTAGGCATTCCGGTTTGGCCCACCCTAGTCCCCGGGGGGTCAACCCCACAAAAAAATTTCTAGGTCAAAAGTAAGGAATAAAAATTGGCGGACATTTAATATATAACAATATGATCAGTATCGTACACACTTTGAGCAGGAAGCAAAACAAAATAAATAATATTCGGACAGTGTATTAGTGTGGCGAAAATTCGCGAAAAATCGCAAAAACCGCGCGCATTCAACGCATTATAAAAAAATTTGAGCCAGCCGATTTTGCTCAAACTTTCGGAAAAAAACTCAGAAAAGTATGTTTTAACAGCATACTAAGCGGCGTTTCTTATCTCGTACTAATAAAAAAAGTTTGTTTTTTTTGGGACTAGGTTTTTTTCACCGCACCAACTGTAGTGATGACTTCATCACAAAACATTTTTTCTTGCCTCTTTAAAAGATAGCCAAGAGTCTAAGCTATGCTCCCATATATGTCCCGCACATATTCTAACCTCCGTTATGGATATATAACATCTCAAATTTCCAGTTTTGTCGCCAGTCCGCATCATTTTGGTAAGGACAATAGTAATTAAAAAAATATACAGGCAAAATTAAAGGGCGGGTATTCTAAATAAATTAAATTTGTTAAAAGAAGGCGGGTTTTCAAAAATTTTTGCAAAAAGTAAGCTTAGAAATTTAAAAAGATAAAGTTTAATATATCGTTCTATTCTAACAAGTAAAATATAGATCGAAAAAATTGGAATCAGTGGATGGTATATTTTTATTTTGTTTGTGGTGTGTTTTATAATCAACCGTGAATTTAAATATAGAAACCATAGCATTTTAAATTAAAAACGAGTTGAATAAATTATTTTAGTCCTTTTAAACTTACAAACAAAGTTTTGTGATTTATTTTAGTTTTATGCTGGAGATCCAAGAGCAGGGAATTTTAATACCAAACAAAAAATACCAAACACCGCAGCGCAGCCAATGTTCATTTATTCTTTATTTTATTCACTTATTGCTTGAAAATAATATTCATTTGTTGCTTTACAAAATTGATTGAACAAAATATAATTTTAAGCTTTTAGCGACCGACACATATAGGCTTACTTTCTGCAGAGTATTTTTAAAATCTGTTGTTTGATTTTAGTTCGGGTTACGAAGATTAGTAAAAATTTCTTGATTATTGTCAAAGATTGCCGAGAACATGATTTTTTTCAATTGTCATTCAGTTCGATGTAAATGAAATTCAACTGGGTTCTGTCATTGCTCACCGATAAAATAAGTACATATGGTGTGAATGTCAATTGAAACCAAATCATTTATCACAAGTTATAATAATCATAAAATAACCGTATTACTAATTGTTACCTTACATTTTTTTATTATTAATTTGATGCATATGATTTCACTTAGTTTTAAATAAGGTTTTTTTAGTATAACACAAGGGTACAACGGCGACCCAAACCAAACATATATAGCAGAAAAATTGTAAACAGTTAGCAATTTATTAGTAAATTTTACGGTTTCAAATATAACCGCTTTGCAGGAACTGCGCTGCTCGCTGTTTGGTAATTACTTTACTAATGTTTTAATCACAAAAAATACTTCTATAGACAAGTTCTGAATAAAAGTTTTTTAGTGTAGGAAGAGGGTACAATAACTACTAGCGCCAATCATATGTAGGTGGGAAATTAAGAAACAGCGAAAAATCCTTTTTACAAAATTTAATTTAAAACAGTTTTACATGATACCTGTGAATTTAGGCTACACATTGATAAATATATTTTAAAAATTAATCATTCAAGTGTCGAAATAAACAACTAATACAAACCATAAACGAAACAAAAAAGAGCGAACAAACATTTCATTTTTTAACAGCCGGTAGAGGTATACAATATTACAACAATAATGAATTAAATAATTTTTGCAAACATTTTTTTAAACAAGATTTTTAACTAATTATTAACACGGTGATGAAAGAATTAAAAAAAAGTTTTTTAATTTGTAATTTTTTTACGATTCGGGTGCGGTTTAGGCACATTGCGCTGGAAACTAAAGGCTG
Source organism: Microlaimidae sp. YZB2_3 (assembly GCA_030248175.1). NCBI lineage: Eukaryota > Metazoa > Nematoda > Chromadorea > Desmodorida > Microlaimidae > Microlaimidae sp. YZB2_3. Next base: position 72,014 of record JASAMX010001504.1, on the reverse strand, counting down.
GTTTATACTTTTGTAAAAACGTCCTTTGGACTAGTGTTGTAAAAATTTACTTTTACTTTTAAAAAGTAACGGATTTTGGATTACTTTTACTTTTACTTTTACTCGACTTTTGAAAGTTCAAATACTTTTACTTTTACTCGACTTTTGAAATTTCAAATACTTTTACTTTTACTCTTACTCGGATTTTCCACTGCAAATACTTAAATTAATTTTAAATAAAATTTAAGTAATTTCAATGGGTAGATCTATGGGCTTGTTGTAAAGTGAATGCCAGAAGATAATTTTTTAAGTCCCTAACACGCTAAAACGATTTTTTTATTAAAAAAATTTTTAAATTGATTTACTTTAATTAAATTAAAATTTTTTTAAATTACTTTTACTTTTACTTAAAATAATCCAAAATCAATACTTTTTACAACACTACTTTGGACAAAGTCCAAAAGACAATTGTAAAAAAGCTAAAACGTCCTTTGGACGAAGTATCAATGCTACTTAGGATTTGTCCTTTGGACAAAGTCCAAAAGACAAAGTCCAAACGACAAAGTTCAAAGGGAAAAGTTCAAAAGACGTTTTGACGCTGTGTTTGTTTGTCCTTCGGACAAAGTCTAAAGGACTTTTGTCTTTTGGACTTTGTCCAAAAGGACGTTTTTACATAAGTATGAACCAGCCTTAAAGCGGGTTCCCCGAAAAAAAGAAGACCGCGAAATAGGTCTGGAGCACATCAGAATGAAAAGGGACAAGTGCAACGCGTTTCAAGTGCGTTTCTACCGTGACAAGGTCATTTGTCGCTTATACAAATTCTCTTTTACTATGCGAATTTTGTTACAAAAATATCTTTAAAAAAACAAACGTTTTTGTCGATATATTTTTTTTTGAAACTCTGTTTGTAAATGTTTTAAAAGTTCTTGTCGAGATTTTAGTGTTTAAAAAAAATCTGCCATTTTTACCCTATGTTTTGTGAAGCATAATAGGAACCAGAGAAATGGCCTGCAAATTTTTAGGATTTGAAAAAGTACTGAATTAAATCGTCTTGTAATCATAAATTATCTTATGTAAATTTTTATTTAAAAAGGAAAAATTGCCAATTTAGGGCCTATTTCATAAAAATTGCTTGTAATTAATTTACAGCTGTAAATTAATAAACGCATATTTTTCTTTTGTATTTTTAATTAAAAAATTCCGTTTAGAGTTTAAAAAATTACATGTCTGTAAATTCCACAGTTAAGTACGTATTTTTTAATTAATAAAATAAAAAGAAATGTAATGCGTTTATTAATTTGCTATTACAGAAATCTTTATGAAATAGGTCCCTGGTTTTTCAAAATTGTTTGTTTGGACATAGAAGCTTTAACAGTTAAATATTTTTTTGTTTCCCAACGATTTAGAAAAAATGGGGTTGAAATCTCTAATTTTTTCAATAAAACACTAATATTTTGAGAATACTTCGTTTAATAAATATGTTAAAATAAAATTAAATATATGCTTGTCCGTTTTTATCTTTATAAAAAACCTTTTCGCAGCGAAAAAGAAATTTTTCCAGTACAAACTACCCCAAAAAGCCTTATTTTGGCTTTTTGTAAAAGGTCCTAAGAGATTTGGAAAAGAAAAACAGTTACAAAGTTTTGGAGCGCAGGGTATAATTTTGCCAAAAAAAAATCAAAATCTCACACAAAAAATTTAATTCTTTACTAAACTTTTTTAATTCTAATTAGTGAAGTTCCTACCCTCCAAAATTCTGCTTCGGAGCTTCGACCATTTAAAACGGAGTGAGTTGTGGAGCTCTGGAGATTGCTCTGGAGCTTCTAAAATCTAAACTCCGCTCCGGAGCTTGAAACTTCAAGGTAAATCACTAATTCTATAGATCAAATCGTCGTTACTATGGCAAAATGAGCCAGAGTTCGTATAAAATATGTGTCTGTGACTCATTTTAATTTAAAGTCATTTTAAGTTCAAACAGAACGCTATTAACTACAGAATGAGTCACAGTAACGTAAATTTTATAATGACAGTGGCTCATTTTGCCGTAGTAACGACGAAATTGTCGTAGCTGCAAATTTCGTCTTTCTGTAACGACCAATAATAGCTCATAATAATTTTTTGTCCGCAAAATCGACTAATCAACACAATGACAGCAGAAACCGTGTCTCGGAACGGTTCCAACTTTTTTTCGTGCAGTAAAGTCGGAATTGCATTTACCTTCTTACAGTATAACTCGCGTGCGAGGACCAACAACCGGATGAGATTGAAATGGTTCACACCGTTAAATCGTAGCGTGAATTTAATATACGGCAGTAGTAGGCAAAAAATACACCACGCCAACGTTGGTTCGCAGCTACAAGTATTTTACCGATAATACATATCTTTTGTGCAAAATCTACTTTTTTTTAAATGACAGTGCAAAACCAAACAGATATTACTATATTGGCAAAGATATTATGTAGTATATTAAAAAATGATTAACTCCAAATGAACCAATGAAAAGTGACGCAAATATAGGCCGTTTAATAAAATGTTTTAGAATAGTAATTAAAATGGAACATCTCTTTGCGTTATGTTTTTTATGAAGGAATGGTCTATTCTTCTTCAATTCGCGTGAATTGAAATGAGCTTATTTCTTTGGATATATTTTTGCTTGATCGTAGCCAAAAAATTGTCATTCAAAATAGCGTATCAAAAGCTTCTAAAGTTTAATCTGGAGTCCTTCAAGGCTCCGTTTTAGGCCCCTTACTCTTTTTGATTTTTATAAACGATCTTCCAAACGAATTATCTGATGTCTCGTGCAAACTTTTTGCCGACGATGTCAAACTCTACAAGATCAGAAAAAAAATCAAAACAATATAAAATTACAAAAAAAGTTTAGACAAGCTCATTTCTTGGGCAAAAATATGGCAGTTAAGCATTGCACGCAGCAAGTGTAACATTGTTTATATAGGGTACAAAAATCCTATGCTTTCTGTTTTTATAGATAGCTATCAATTAACAAATCAGCATCAAGCGAGAGACCTTGGTGTTTATGTTTCTAACAGTCTAAAACCATCTTTTCACTGCACTTTCACAGCTAAATCTGCTTTTAAAGTACTAAACATAATTTTACGATGCTTTCAGACAAAAAACGTAAACGCATTACTAACAGCCTATAAAGTATACGTGAGGCCTATTCTGGAGTATTGTACTCCAGTCTGGTCTCCATATCTTCTATACGATATTGACATGTTAGAAAAGGTTCAGCGTACTTTTACCAGAAGATTATTTTCTAAGTGTGGTCTTGATCGCAGTCTTAATTATATTGAACGTTTACGCTTCTTAAATATTAAATCTCTTGAGGAACGTAGGATTCATTTTGACCTAAAACATTTTTCTATTGTAAATAGTCTTAACAATTTAAAATTTTCAGAATTTCTTAAATGGGGAGATTACATAGGCCGAAATGACCATACTCAAAAGCTAAAAATCAAAAAAGCAAAAAAAAGAAATTTACTTTCATCCATTCCCTTTAAGAGTAGCCCGACACTGGAACGCTCTACCACAAGGAATAATAAGTTTAAAAAAGTTTTAATAAAATGTTTGGAAAAAGTAACTTTTGCAAAAATAAATTTCAGCAGTAGAAATGTAAAAAATAACTTCTTGCTTTTTTAGTTCAATCTAGCTTAAGGAATTCAATTCACTTGAACACATTTAAAACAAGGCAAACAAAATGTGCTTTTAAAAACCAAAAACGTATACAATTGTTGGATTTTTCATGTATGATATTTATGCATTTAAATCTAAGTATAGAGTCGTTAGTAAAATAATCCAACAAAGGATCTTTGGGAGTCTTCAAAACCCATTGTACGGTAAACTTTATTTTCCTAAGCCTAAGCAAAACCCTAAAATTAAGCTAAACTTTATCATAGTGTTTTAATATTAGTGTGTCTTTAAAAAATACCGAATAATTTACTGTTAAAAAAGCAAGCAATTGTTTTTCGGAAAATATTTTTACTAAAATGTTTTTGAAAGGTTATTAGTAGCAGAATTATTTGCAATTATTATTGCAGTTATTTTCTCCAAAGGCATTATTAAGAATTCTTTTTTTTTTCAACACAACACTAAAAATAACCACAAAAATGTTATGACGGCACAATCAAAGAATAACAGCAATCTTAATGTTCTGAGTCGCCTCATAGATTTTAAGCGTTTTTAAAGCTAGCTATTATATAAAAAATGCACGGAAATGTAGACAAATTACACGAAAATGTTTTAACGTTTTATGACTATTATTTTTGTTTTATGTCTTCTTAATCATATTATTTTTATAATCCTACCTTTTATAAGTCAGTCAAACAAACTAAATGATACTTTAAGTAAAACAAACTATTGTTATTCAATAAGTTTTATTCCCCTCTATGCGGGAAGGTTATGTTGTTTGCTCGTCAGTACCCTCGTGTCCAGTACCCTCGTGTCCCCCTTGTATAATGAATCGATTTTGCTGCGAGATTGTGGTGAACGCAATTTTTTTAAGCCCAGTACCTTCGTGTCCAGTACCCTCGTGTCCAGTACCCTCGTGTCTAGTACCCTCGTGTCCAGTACCCTCGTGTCCAGTACCCTCGTGTCCAGTACCCTCGTGTCCCGTTCCCCCTCAGTGTGAATGCGTCCTATGTGTTTAACGTTAAAGAGAATTGTTCTGGTGATAGCTAACTACATGTATCACCGGTGGCATCGCTGTCATTGCCACTCAGTGTGAACCGGGCTTAGTATGCCAGGTTTTTACAGCTAATATTTATCCTAGGTAAAAAGTTTGAGGTAGGAAATGGTGGCCACCATTTTGCAAGAAGGCGGACCCAGCTTCTTATCCCAGGGAAACCCTAAAATTACGAGTAACGGAGGTAGGAAGAACGACCGCTCCCCTTCTGCCGTACCCCTCCCCCCATAAAATAAAATTTTAAGGCGTCATAAAAATTGTGAAAAAATCCTCATTTATCAAAACCACCTTTTTAAAAAAATGGGGAGTTGGGAATGACGCATTATTCCTTGAAAATACGCGCAAACATTTTAATGACATCTTTTCGCTGCCCAGTCGGATTTGTATTCATATATTGATTTTTCATATTCGCAACATAAGACTCGCTCTGAATTCCCGCTTTTCTATTCTGACTAAAACATAGTTCTATTTATTCCAACGCATCGCTCTCTCTCATTTGCCCGCAGCAGTTGTCAAACTTTTTCTCTTTTTTCCTTGCCCAGATTAATTTTTCTGTTTTCACAAAACTTCTGGTCGACGTGTTTTTTTTATTTTTGTTATAAATAAGTTTCTTGGCTGCAAATAAAACACGAAATCAACTTTTACCAGTGCGGTGGAAATTCTTTATTTTGTTTGCAAAGGAAAATAACTTTTTGCCTATGGTTTTTTCTTGATATGCGAATATTATCATGATATATTTTTATTTAATAGCGTATTCTTCAAGAATGTTATAATTTGTTTAATTAAAGAATCTAATAATTTTGTGGTTTTAGATTTTAAAACACCCTCGTTCGTAATGCTCTAAATCTTTAATGTATTAAAGGTGCAGTATACCTATTGGAACTGTATCTCTTTTTGCTTGTTAGTTCATGGAAATCGAGGAGTTAGGTCACTGAGAAAAAATTGTATTACAGTAAAAATTAATTTCCAACGGTTAACAAGCTTAACTGTTAACTGCTTGGTTGAAATGGTTTTTGTTTTTAACACCTTCAAAATAAAGCACTTTGCTGGTCGAATGAATAAGGGTTTTTTAGTTTAAGGATATAAACGGACATAGAAACCAGCGCCAAACATATGTGGGAGAAATATTGCGAAACAGCAAATGACCCGAACATTTTACGGTTTCAAATCTTGCCGATTTGTGGATACGGTGCTATATTCAATCGCAGAAATACTTGTTTCTTTATCTAAAAAAGTTTATGGGTGTTTCGAGATTAATCTTTAAATTTTAAATATTTTTAACAAGAAAATTTTATTAAATTAGATAGAATTCTACATTATTGTTATCGATAACAATATTCTCATACTTACAGTCAAAACGCTTATTCAGATCTAGTATATTGCTAAAACTTTGGTATTGATATCAATTGGTATTGATTAAATAGCAAAAAGAAACACACCACTAATTGTCATACTGCACTTTTAACGTAAACTTAGTTCCGACTTCCGATGCACGTTGTCAGTGCAACACAGCTTATTATACAAATATATTATTTTCTAGTGCCTTTTTTCAATCCCTTGAATAATTTTTTTGAGAGATTTCGAAGAAACGAAAACAAAATCATGTGCAATAACCGGATAAAACTAAAAAAAAACTAAAATAAGCAAAAAAATAAAATGCTAATTAACGAAAATTGGAAAAAAACAATTTTGAAAATTTGTGTTTTCCAATTTTTTAAAAATGGTTTTGATCTAATGTGATTGTGAACTGCAAAATTTTGATTTTTTGATTTTTTTTATCTTTTTAAAAATCAAGGAAGAGCGCGGAGCGCTTTTTCTCTTATATTAAATGGGTTAAGCCACTGCGCGGTTAACCGTTGTTTATGGTGGCGTATGCTGGAAAAATAAATTTTTAAATAGCTCCTTCGGCAATGAAAACTAGATAATCTTTCTATAACCATACAATTTCTCATATTTTTCTGATATTAAAAACCTAAAAATTTTTCCTAGTTATGTGCAGCTTTTATGTTAATTAGTTTAATTTGCTTAAATTTAGACTTTGGTGTTTTTTTTTTGTTTTTTTTTATTTTTGGGGTCCCCCAAAAATTTTTTGCTGTGGTTAATATTCAAAATAGATTTTTTGAACAAAACTGCTAAATTGGCCACACACCTGAATTTCATTTGGATATGACTGTAGTATCCGCAGCTAAGTTTGTGCTCATGTAAAAAACGTCCAATTATTTTTCAGTTTCCTATTTGGTATTAGGGCTTTAATGTGTCCGACCGATTTAACTCAATCAATTACGTATTCAGTAACTTCACAACGTTATAAACAATTTCTTGAGGTTATTTTTTTGGTTTTAGTTATAATTAGTGACTTTTTCACAAAAAACCGCTAATACATACTTATGGGAAAGAGCAAACAAATCTCTTAACCGCTCAGTAACAGCCAAACGGCAACAATAACAATTTTTCTTTTAAATTGTATAAAACAATTCTGGGGCGAAGGAGGCCGCAGCGCAATAAAGCTCAACCCGCCGCTTTTAAAGCATCACAAAGCAATAATAAGTTATTAAACATGTTTTCGTCGCTTTTTTTTCTTGTTAATAAACCTTGCGTGCTCTCTTAAAATAGTTAGGTAAATTTGAACAATATGTATAACTACTCAATTTTGATTGTTCGTCATCTGTCTCTACAATTATATAAGGTCAGCCATGTAACGTCTGGAAAGATGGGATCAAATTAAGGAAGTTTTTTTAAAGAAGGAATGCGAAGAAATTACTCGTTTTTAATTTTTTGAATAAAATATAGGCAAGACAGGACTTAAAGGCTCAGTACTCCAATGCTATGTATTACATAATTATGACGTTCCGTATTACATAATTATCCGCTGACTTTATTTTTACAACTCACTTAAGGCGTATTTTTGTAACATCAACAAAACGAGAGTTGTTACAGAGACAAAAATCGTGTACAATATACTTTTTTTTAAATATATTTAATTTTCGAATATTGAAATGCTTGTGTTGATATACAAATTTTTGTTATTTACTCATTTTATTGAAAAATGACATTGAATCCAATGTTTGAAAAGACGGAAATTCTAGCAAAAGACGTAACAAAGTTTCAAAAAAAAAACCGTATATTAAATGGAATAGTATAGAGCTACAATGCTACTATATATAAAGCTACTATATTTTCAAATGTTCAGAAAAAAAGTTTATATCACCTAAATAATTTTTTAAAAGAATGTAAATATATGTAAAACACACTTAAATGTTTTAACTTTACTAAATACAAATTATTAATTTTAAAAACAAACACATTTTATTGTGTCGTTGTGCATAAAAATCATTATTATTTGGTTAAAAATCATTATTATTTGGTTAAATTAAAAATAAAAGTAAACAAATTGATTCAATATCTTACTGACGCACAAAATGACTGGCAATGACAACGGTTTACGGAAAAAAAGCACCCGTGGCAAAGGCGGAAAAAAAGCACCCGTGGCTAAGGCGGAAAAAAAGCACCCGCGCGCAATGCGGAAAAAAGCACCCGAGCGCAAGGCGGAAAAAAAGCACCCGAAAGGAGCGCATGACAAATCTTGTACGGCGACGTTTATTTATTACGTTATCACTATTGTATACACATTTGTTTTTTAGGGGTCTTTTAATTTTTGACCTTACAATGTTGTTAATTATAGATAGCAAACCTTTTCAGTAGTTTAATGTTAGAATTTTTAAATAAATATTTTCAAATTGAATCATATAATTGCGTAAAAAACAAAAATACTTTTACAAAAGTTTTAAATATTAAATATTTTATTTTTGTTTTTAAGTCAAAGTCAGTTTTATTTGAGAAAACATACAACACATATGCATAATTCAACATTCAACATTTCTTGGTTTTTAAATAAGTTTTAAAAAAATTTAATTTACAAAAAAATTTGACTTAATAATCCATGGCATCTTTCTTTATTTATTCATAAAATTAGTAGGAAAATAGGGCGAAGCTCCGGAATTCCGGTGCTTCAGCGGTTGCTCCTGAGCTCCAAAAAGCGGAAGGAGCTCCGGAGCTCCGGGGAACATCACTAATCTTATTATATTGTGTGCTAAAACTAAAAAAAACTGACCTTAGTTTTAAGATTATTTCCGCAATAATGGTCTCGATTAGGATAATCTGGATTATGCTGAAAACAACCGTTTTTTATTATAATCGTAGGTACAGTAGGTAAGGCGTTATTATTTTCTTTTTCGGAAAAACACTTTTGACATCTGTATATGGCCCCATCAACTGTGGCGTTTTTCCATGTAAATTCCAGTACCAAACCGGCCAATGCTTTGGGTACTGTATTTTTGGGTGTCGATTACAATTACTTAAAACTTTAAAAGGTTCCGCATCACCGAAATCAGCCATTTTTTAACGATTATAATCAAATTTGGTAAATTATCGAATTAGAAAAACAAAACATCGAATTGGAATTAAAATATGTTTGTTTATATAATTAATAACACGGCCTAATTAATATAAACAATTTGACCTAATTAATGTGAACGGCTTGACCTAATTTCAAATTTATTACGTAATATTTTTGCCAACACACCACTACTTTATTTTGAAAAATGTTAAAACCAGCACCACCAATATAAACTTAAAAAAGCTGCTAAATGTACAAATGAAATTAAAGGAAATTGTGTATAAAATGTTCAAATATTTCCTAGCACTGTTTTCTTTTTACTGTTTTCTATTTTACATTTGTAAACGCGAATTTTATTAAGTGGTAAGTTTATAGTGCGCGAGATTTTAGTGGTTGCACATGAACTTTCGTTTTCCCGCGTAATTATCCATTTTATTATTGTCCTGCAGCAAATTATGACATAGCGTATTTGTTATGATATCACAAAGAAATAGATAAAAAAACCGCAAATTAAAATTTTGTGTGAATTTGCAGTTAACATAAATTGCTTGCAATTTGTTAGCATACAATTAACCAACTGAACACAAGAAATGTATTAATTTTTTTTTATTTTTAATTATTTTATTTAACAAATAATTATTAATTTAATCTTGTGTTTATCAACCAAATAAAAATCTTACATTGACTAAATATAAATAACCGCTAAACGCTACGAGATGTTTAAGTTAAGTTTTATAATACTGATAACGTAATAAATAAACGTCGCTACACGATATTTGTCATAGGCTCCCTTCGGGTGCTTTTTTCCGGGTTAAGGGCGGGTGCTTTTTTTCCGCCCCGCGCACGGGTGCTTTTTTTCCGCCTTAACACCGGGTGCTTTTTTTCCGCCTTTGCCACGGGTGCTTTTTTTCCGTCACCCATGACAACATTAACTGTTTACGATAACAACACCTTTTACCAAATCCTGTTTTTAAATTTAAACTTAGTTGTATACAAGCGACATTTTAAATATTTTTTTAATAGTTGCATATTTTTGAACATCTTATCTGGAATTTATTATATGTGTGATTGTTTTTCTGTGTGCACTGGGGGGGAGGGCTACTGCTAAACCCAGGGCATGTTTAGACAAAAATTGTAAAGTTTCAATTAAAAACAACAAACAAGTAAAAATTATGCTTACGAGGATATTATTTGGGGATTGTGAAATCATCACGATTTGGGTGTTTTTGTTGGTTTAGTGTTCGAAACTCAAAATTATTAATTAAATAAGTGTTTAACTTCAACTTTAGTATATTTATTTAAAAGTAAAAATTTCCACATAAAACACCATAAATATGAAAGGTCTTGACTTTACAGCAGCCAATACATATTATTTTAATTGCGCTAAATTATTATTTAAATTAACTACAAAACTGAGAATAACTATTATTATGCGCAAGATCCGTGGTTTTTTTAAAGGGCCCAGCAAAATTTTTGTTATCTTGATTTATTTATTTTATTTGTTTTTTTTTAGGATTTGACGGTTTGAATAATAATATTAAAAAGACGAAAAAAACGCGAACTTTTTTCGAAATGTTTTTAATATTTTGAAAAAGCAATTTTTATTCCCCTCATATAACATTTTTGATCGTTTTTGGTTTAATGTTTTCCTTCTTTTATTTCTATTAATTAATTTACTATGTTGTCGTGCATGACGCTAATAACCCCGTGGTGCTTTTGCTTTAATCTATATATAAATAGACGTAATGTGTGTGTGTGTGTTTGTGTGTGTGTGTGTGTGTGTGTGTGTGTGTGTGTGTGTGTGTGTGTGTGTGTGTGCGTGCGTGCGTGCGTGCGTGCGTGCGTGCGTGCGTGCGTGCGTGCGTGCGTGCGTTGCGTGCGTTGCGTGCGTTGCGTGCGTGCGCGCGTGCGTGTGCGCGTGTGCGTGTGGGTGTGTTTGTGTGTGTGTGTGTGTGTGTGTGCGTGGGCGCGTGCGTGTTCGTGTGTGCATGCAGCGTGTGTACTTAAGCGGGCATGCAATTCAAAAGTTTAAGCGTGACACAAATTATGTATCGATTTAAAATGCTGACTCCTCTCCGTGATCCCGTCCTATTTAATTTTAAATAATAATTTAATAAAGGTTTGCCGTATTAAGCAGGGTTAATCTTTTTTTTTAGAAATTTACTACATTGAAGTATATATTTGAAAGGGATGACCATCCGTTTTTTTATCTTTGTCACACTTTTTTTAATATTTTGTTGTTTATTAGTTTTCGTTTCATGATGCAAGACTGAGATTAATGGGTGCATAAATAGAATAAAAAACATGCGTGCATCAAGAAAAAAATCTTTACAAAAAACGAACGCCTGCCTCTAATAAGATTTTATAATAAACGCTGCTTGAAATGCCAAAACATAAAGTGCTAATATTTTTATTTGTAAACAATTGCCCGGCCTGAAATATCTTTTTTTTTCTGTTATACAGTTATTCAAGGCTAGTTTGTTTTTTTTCTTTTCGCGCATCTACCAAAATGAACAAAAAATTTAAATTTTACGATTTTTGAAAAATTTACACTGTTAATTATTTTATTAATAATTACTTTTTGAGATGGCCACTTACACACAATTCGAAAACAACATGAATGAAACAACCACTGTTGCAAATCCAACTCAACAGCAAGTTTGGCTTTCGAACGCACCTTCCCAGGGAACAGCCATGGAACCCCATATTAAGAAAAAAAACACTCTTATGGGTTTGGCCATAGCAGAATTAGTCATTGCACTGATTGTTTGTGTTGGAGGTTTTATTATAGGTAAGTCTTTGATATTAATTTAACGGAGTTTAAAATAAAGCAATTTTCCTAAATGTTGTATAACAAAATTTGCCACAACAAATCACAGTTTGTTTTAATTGTGACCTTTTAATCTGTTCTCATACTCATTTTTGATTGTACTCGCAAAATGCAAAAATTTGCAAATTGTGCGGTTTTATCGAAAGTAAAAACGAAACACGCCTTCAAAAAACACGCGAATAAGCTAAATTTTGAACTTTTAGAGGATAGTAAACTAAAATAATTATACCCCAAAAAATTAAATTCTTAAATTTTTGCCATTACATTGCCTTTTAATTTTTAGTTATGCCCAATTTAATTTGCTTTTTAATATAGGATTCTTTGATACGGGAAATTTCTACTATCGGCAAGGATGGAGTCCTGGATATCTGTTTACTGGTATTTTCGCCGGTGGTAAGAGTATTTAAAAACCTTTAGATTTGTATTTTATTATTGTCAGTTATTTTAATTATACCGGTGTATCCATATTTGGATTAATTATGGAATATTTGGATCAATTTATGAGCTTTAAATATATAGAAGCATACTTACTTGGCACGAGTTTATTGGTGGAATTTATTTTGTTATATAGTTCCCAAAAACGTCGAATTAAAAATGTATTTAAATCCATAATTTACTTCAGATCAGATCAAATAATGAATTCTGTTGACACGAGATTTCACAAACATAAATAGTTAATTAAAGATGATTTCCATCAGGGTGAAAATCTGAGGGTGGTCTGGTAACCACTTGTTTTTCGAGAAAATATCATGTCTACGCTGTCACATGACTATTCTCGATAATGATTGGTTACAGAACCACCTGCCACTTCAGAGAAGTTTGGTTGAGTCGATCTGAAGACTTTTTACAAAAAAATAATAAAAATTGTCGAATTAAAGGCATAAAAACGTGCTTTTTGTGTAAAAATACAAAGAAATAACAAAAAAAAACTGTTATAAATAAGAAGAAATGGTAACGTTTAGTGTATTTTTTTGAAATCACAAATAAATTTGCACCCAATATTCTTCCGGTTTTTTCGACGGCGGCGGCAACAACAAAATGGATTTCACGAATCACGTACGCCGACAATTGGATTTTGTTGTTACTAATAAGAAAGTAAGCTTTATTTTATAATTTAACCTACTCAGATCCCGCAGAAGCGCATGTTCCAATTTTATTTAAAATTTTGATAACTTTAAATTGGACTGATTGTCATTGGAAAAAATTTATTAATTAAGCTGTTTGAAAATGATGGTGACTGAAAAAATTTTCATGTGAGCATATTTCGGTAGCTAATAGTACAGTTAAGTCAGACGATAATTATATCAATGATTAGCCAAAAAGCTTTTTAGTATAGCTAACATTAGACTCAATACACTAATAAAACTTTTGTATACAACATCATCCCTGCCTTCAGCCAAATATGCTCTCCTAAAAACTTTTTTTAAGTTTTAATCACATATGAACAGTTGTTTGACCAGAATATAAATAAACGTTAAAGATTAATTCCATCAGGGTGAAAATAGCAAGGTGTTTAAGTAACCACTTTTTTTTCGGGAAAATATCACGTGCGGAAAAACATGTGACGCAACTAAATAACAATTGGTTTGGTTACATAACCGCTGGCTACTTTTTTTAATTTTCTTTGCTTGGTGTTTATTCTTTATTTCTTCCTTATGGAGAGCGGTTAGGGCCTTAATTTCAGCTTGGAAGACTTTAGCTTCAGTTTAAAAGATAAACCGAAACGAAAATATTTTGCATTTGGAATTGTTCAAAAGAAAGATTTGGATTTGTTGTTTTGACATTTGTAACAAATTTCGAACCCTAATTTTTAGTGTTTAATACTTTAAGATTTTATAGGGTCTATTTGTTTTAGGTTTTATTGTTATGAGTTCTTCGTTTGGTATTGCGGCTTTAAGACGTCCAAAAAATCGATGTTTGTGGATTACAAGGTGAAGATAACGTTTTTAATTGTTGCTATTTGACAGGTTTTTAAAATTTTTAGGATTCATCGTGTTTTCCACAATTCCACGGTATTAATAATTATTAATTTTCTTATACCTTAAAGCCCGTGTGCGTCCATCCGATTTTCTGTCTGTTTGTGGGAATAATTCCCCTGGAAAAGTGATGCTTGGTATAGTACCTGGGACTTGGGGTGTAAAAAACACCACCAACAAATTTATTTATAACGAAAATAGACTGCTTATCCAAAAAATATAAAATAACTGCGCACACATCAAAGCAATAGATAAAACGAAGTAGGGGGCGTGCAGTTGATTGGATCTACAGTGGTAATTAACGAGATTTAATACAAAAGAATAAACAAAAATTAGCAGTTGTGAAATATTCTTGGACCTTAATCTTACTCACAAAAAACAGTTGGCTAGTTGGCACACCTGGTTTAAGTTTAATCCGATGTAGTTGAAGCGCCACCCATGATAATTATATTGTTGTTTTTAATGATAATTTATTTGTAAATTTACGCAAGATATTCATTTTTACTAGTGATGGTTGGAACTGCCGAACCCCCGAAACACCGGAACCGGAACCGGAATTGAGATTTTCCAAAAATCCTGAACCCGAATTCCAAAGTTTGCCCGGAACATCCAAAACCCGGAACCGGAACTGCATATCACACTGTGAAACCCCGGAACACTGGAACCAGAACCGGAATTAAGATTTTCCCAAAATCCGGAACAAGAACCGGAAGCGGAATTGAGACTTTCCAAAAATCCGGAACAGGAACCGGAAGCGGAATTGAGATTTTCCAAAAATCCGGAACAGGAACCGGAAGCGGAATTGAGATTTTCCAAAAATCCGGAACAGAAACAGAAATTTCAAATTTTGCCCGGAACATCCGGAACCCGGAACCGGAACTGCCCATCACTAATTAATTTTTACTCAAGATTTATTTTTAATTTATGAGTTTTTTACAACTAGGTATTTTGTAATTTAAAACGTTGCAAAATTTTATAAGTTTAAATTTTTAATAGAAATATAATATTTTTTAGATTCGTATTTACGATTATATCAGCAGTCGTGGCCGGAACAATTGTGATTGTGTGCGGTACAGTTTTGGGGCAACTGTACAACGCCTTTCTTGCACTCATCTATGGTCTACTTTGCTTTACTTATAGTATGAATAATTTATATAGTTTTTTATTATGTAGATTATGCTTAAATGAATTCAAAGAATTTAAGCAGTTTATTAACACTTTATTTATTATAAAGTTTAATATTATTATACTATAATAGTATTTTTTCTATTTTTTTGCTCGCTTGATAAACTTTTTTCTCTTGGCGACCATGATTTGCTAAGTACTGTGAAGGGATGTCTGAAATTGGGTAATTAATGTTAAAAGGGTAATAAAATAACGCTTAAAAATTATCTATAACTTTAGACGCCAAGCTGAAAAGAGTCAGTTATAACATATAAATTAAACAAACCAATGAACACGAAATTTTTTACACATAGTAGGCAATCGACGACCGCGCATTTATTGGTAACATTTAGTTTGAAATACTAATTTTTCGCTTTTTATAATAATTATTGAATTTGTAAGATTTATATGAAAAAACAGTAAATTAAACAAACCAATGAACACGAAATTTTTTAAACCTAGTAATAGCAAAAATATATAATATACCGAAAAATGTACAGCTCCTATATAAAAAAGTAAGTAAAAGTAAGCCATTATAATGAGCCTCTTCATTAAATGGCATAGTAGGCATTTTAATTCGGCGAATTAAAATGGAGAGGAAGCTATTATAATAGCCATTTATTGATTTAATTTTACTTCATATATACTCACAAGTGTAATACTATCCGGGCCGCACGAGTTTTCTCGTGTCCGTTAAATATTGTCCGACGCGGGGAAACTCGTGCGGCCAGTATTACACTTGTGAGTATAGTGAAATTAACTCAATAAATGGCTATTATAATGGCTTCCCCTCCATTTTAATTCGCCGAATTAGAATGGCTACTATGCCATTATAATGAAGGGTGCCATATAAAAGGAGAGGCTCATTATAATGGCCTACTTTTACTTACTTTTTTATATAGGAGTTGAACATTTTTCGGTATATTATATATTTTTGGTAATAGTAGGCAATCGACGACCGCCCATTTATTGGTATAGGTAAAATTCTCGTAGCTGCGACTCTCGCCTTTTTGTATGCTCCAATAATTGCTCAGAATTGTTTTTCGTCTTCTAAATCAACTAAAGTTTGAAATAGTAATCTTGCGATGTTTCTAATAATTATTGAATTTGTAAGACTTATATGAAAATAAATTATATTTGTAGTGATACTATCCATAATCTCTTCTGCGTTTATGTGTTATGCTTGGGGGAATGGCGGGTGTTGCTCAGGAGATGATTCTGGCCCGATAGTCATTTACATGCCAGCTAACAACGGTTCAACTACTAGTGGACAACAACCGGTAAATTGCTTCGTATCCTAAAATAGTTCGGAATATTTTATTCTCAAAAAATATAAAAACTATATCTACCAAAAAAAATTTTTTTGGACACTTATGTATTTTTTGCGTTTACTAAGTGTAATACATCACTTTATTTATGTTTGGTTAAATATATTAATTAATTGAGGTGAGGACGAATTGAACTACTAAAATTAAACCAATTTAGGAACAAAAAAAAGAGGGTTTTTTTAAAAATCCTTTTCACATATTGACAAAATTACTCATTTTAACAATATTAATTCTCAATCAAAAAACACGGTTTAATGTCAATGTAAATTATCATAAAAAATTTTGGTCGGAAAATCTGGGTTGCTGCAACTCAGTTTTTTGGTGATTTTTTAAAATTTTTCAAGGGCTTTTTACATCATCAAAAAATTAAAATATTTATAGAATGTTTAAAACAGAACATTTTTCTAGTTAACTTCATTGGTGAAAACTAACTATAGGCAAATAAAACCTAGCTGACCGCGAAAATTGCAGTATTGAATCAACTATTTAACAACAAAGACATTCAAAATTTTTCACGAAATCGGTTTATTAATAAAGATCAAAACCCGTATTTTAATAATTATTCATCAATTTACTTAATTTAAAACCCAAATGCAAATTTTTAAAGGGCTAAAGATGGTTAATTCTTGTATATTTTGTAAAAAGGTGGAATTAAAAAAAAATTCTGCTTTCTTATTTGTTTTTTTTAAACACGTCATTACCGCACAATTTTAATTGGTCCCCTCATGTCGGCATTCTAATTTTCAGCGCCAGCCAGATATAATTCAACCATAATAAAAAATTCTATCAGTTGCTTTTAAAAACAATTTTTTTGTATTTTATTCCTATTATTTAATCCAAATCAAATAGTCAAGTGTAATTTTTATTGTGACTATTTTGTGGCTAATTTTGTGTTGTTAATAAAGTTTGGGCAAAATTAGTGTACAATAAGTTTTTTTAAAAAATCTATAACTTTACTTTTTAATCATTCATAGAATTAGTTCAAAAATAAAGCTCCGGATCTCCGAAAAGTTCTGTAAAAAAGGAGCTTGAACATCCGAAGTACTGATTGATTTGTGTCAGAATTGTAGTGCGTCAAATTTTTTTGCAATACAAATAATAATATGTCTCTAATTTTAGGTCGCTTTGGTGCCAGTGACTGTTCGGGGCAGACAGAAAAATCAACCAATTATAGTTCAAGCTCCCCCTTCTGCAGTAACCGCTCCCAATGCACCTGAAGGAGCTGTTGCCAGACCACCAATTGCGCCACCTGCATATGCGGAAAAAGAACCAGTGTTATATGATGGAAATTAAATTAAAAAAATTCAGACTAAAATAACTTGTAGAAATGTGACATAAACATAATATTATTATATTTTATCAATTACTAATATTTTTGTCAAAACCTGACAAAAACATACTATTAACTACCTATATTTTTTGTCAAAATTTGACATAAATTATACGGTTATATGTACATAAATTTTAAAAAAATTGACACTAAGTTTCTAAAAAAATTGACTCTAAATTGACTAAATTGACTCTAAAAAAATTGACACTAAAATAATTCAGAATAAAATAACTTGTAGAAATGTGACATAAACATAATATTATTATATTTTATCAATTACTAATATTTTTGTCAAAACCTGACAAAAACATACTATTAACTACCTATATTTTTTGTCAAAATTTGACATAAATTATACGGTAATATGTACATAAATTTTAAAAAAATTGACACTAAGTGAAATTGTATTGCACTGTGTATTATTATTTATAGTCGCTGCTAAGATTCCAAGAAAGGAACTATATAAAGTATTTAAAACTTGTTTACAAACAAGTGCATTCTATCGAAACCTTAAAATATGGTTGAATTATATCTGATTAAGTAATTTGATCTGATCAAATTAAATAATTTGATAACTAATTATTAAAATACAGTTTTTAATCTTTTTTATTAATCCGCTTTGGTGAAAAATTTTGAATGTTTTTGTTGTTAAATAGTTGATTCAATACTGCAAATAACACGGTCAGCTAGATTTTATTTGTCTATAAAACTCTATGTTAATTTTTTATGTGCAAATTGTTATTGGCAGTGCTGGTAACTGAAAGATTGTATCAATGTCACTATGGCAAAAAAATAATTGTATACTGTTGCGTAATGGGTGTGCGTAACTGTATCTCCCGAAACAGCGAATATAGAACCACAATTTTAACACCGATTTTTATATACATCACAAGCTATTGCATGTGGTGTATAAAAAAACTTTTCAAAAGTTTTTAAACGGTTTTAAGGTTTAGAAAGTTTATTGTCAATGTTATTTCATTATGTGTGCAACGGCATTTAGCACACTATAACTGTAACTAAAAGTATATTATAGTGCTCAGTGTGTACTAGCAAATTTTTAAAAAAACAAAGAATTACAAATTAAATAACCCTATTTATTTATGTATGAATTTTGATTATTCAAAAACAATACTTATAAAAATTTATCTTTTTTAAGGCGTAATTTTATATATATTTTTTATTCTATGGTTAAAGTTTTGTGCAGAACGCATAAGTTTTTGGTTTTTTGTTATCATATTTTTGCGATTATTACGAAAAGTTAACATTTTATTACTATCTGCTATTATTAAATTAGTTTTTATATACAATTTAATTTAATGTTGTAAAAAGTAATGATTTTCGATTATTTTAAGTAAAAGTAATTTGAAGAATTTTAATTAGTAAAGTAAGAGTAAAAGTAATTTGTGATGTTTTTTATTTAAGTATAAAGTAAAAATAAAACTAATGGTCAAAATTTATTTTAGTAAAGTAAAATTAAAAGTAAGACCTATTTTTTTAAGTAAAAGTATGATAAAAGTAATTTTGAAACGGAGCAAAACATCGGTTTTTTGAAGCTCCAGAGCTCTGTCCTACAGTTTTTTCTAATTTTATGTATTAATTTTCATTTTAATAAGTTTTTTGTTTAATAAATGGTGTTTAGTGTGTTACAGCTTGAAAAAATTTTTTGTGCCACTCATTTTCCGACAAGCCCATAGGAAATCGAATCGTTGAAATTACTTAAATTTTACTTAAATTAGTTTAAGTATTTGCAAGAAAAATCCGAATAAGAGTAAAAGTAATTGAAATTTCAAAAGTCGAGTAAGAGTAAAAGTAATCCAAAATCCGTTACTTTTATTAGTTTAAGTATAAGTAAAAGTAACTTTTTACAACACTAATTTAATTACTTATATTATATTTTTTTTATTTTAGTAGTTTTGTTTTTATTTAGTAAATATTGATTAAACAATTGAAATATCACAAATCGCATTGTAACCGATAATTGCCTTTAAAAATTTGGACTTGAATATAAATATAATCAAATTAACTTTATAAGAAGAAAAAACGAATATCATGCTAGTAATGAACGAATTTTAATGTTTTGTTTAATTATTATTAAAGCGTCAGCGTTGGATTTATCGTTCAGAGGTGTTTCACGGCATTAATATTTTGAAACAGTTGACTTAATTTGGGCCAGCTTTTTTATTTTTTGATGTTTTTTCTGGTTTTTCCAAACGATCCAAGATTTGGTGTAAAAATCAAACGATACGATAGCTGTTTTTGTTATTCCAGTCCAAATTTTTATGATTTCTGTTACACTTAAAGATCAGTGGAGGTTTAAAGTTTTTTTATAGTGGCCGACGCAAGCCATTAACTTCGGCCACCTAGAAAAAAACTGGCTATAAAAATTACCAAAACGAAGAATAAAAATTTTTAAAGGTTGCAAATCTAGCCTTATGGTTGAATTATATCTGGCTGACGCTAAAAATTAGAATGCAGACATAAGGGACCAATTAAAATTGTGCGGTAATGACGTGTTTTTTTAAACAAATACGAACGCAGAATTTTTTTAATTCCGCCTTTTCACAAAGTATACAAAAATTAATCATCTTAGCCCTTAAAAATTTGCATTTAGGTTTCAAATTAAGTAATTTGATAAATAATTATTAAAATGTAGCTTTTAATCTTTGTTTTTAATCTCTTTTAATAAAAAATTTGGAATGTTTTTGTTGTTAAATAGTCGATTCAATACGGCAAATATCGCGGTCAGCTAGATTTTATTTGCCTATAGTTATTGTTCTTGGTACATATAACTAAATTTTTTCCTGTTTGTAAACTTTCATGGTTATTAACAAGACTTAAAATAATTATGTCAAAACCCTAAAAAAACAAGTTTTAATAACCTATGTTTTTTGTTGAATTTTTGTTTTGGCTTAAAACGCAAAAAATTCAAACGAGCAAAAAGAAACTTTTTAAATACGGTGGTAAGATGATATTTGAAAACAGCAAAAAAGGCAGGTTCTTTCACCTAAATTTCAAGGTGGCCGAAATTAACGGAATCTTAAAAGTTAGTTAGTTAGCAGTTAGTTAATGGATTGCAAACTGCTTTGGCAAAAAATAAGAAAACATGAAAATAACAATTTTTGAGCACTAAGTTTATATACTGCCTCCTTTTAAATTTGATGTAGTTTAAACACAAAGCAAAAATCCTAAATATTACAAAAAACGCTATTTTTTACATGAAAATGCTGATAATGCAAAATCACACGAATAAAAAATGTCGAAGAATGTCGAAATTTTTTTTTTCGCAAAAATTTTTTTAAAAAATGTCAAAACGTTTCAAATTAATTGGTGGTCCTCAAAGACATTCAAAACTTGTATCATGTTAAATTATAATTTAAAATACCATTTTATTTGGGGTTTTTATGAGTGACACAGTGTTTTTTGGATTTCTTTTATTTGCTCATTGTTCTATTTTGATAATATAATTATAAAACAAAAATAAATGTTTAAAAAAATTCTGAAATCGCAATTGTGTTTTCCGTTGAAATACAAACAAAAAAATAGTTTGGTTTTTTAAAATTACGTTAACATTACGAAAGTCATTACTATTTTTGAGAGCAAAAATTAAATTCAAACTCTATTTTGCAGTTGTATTATTTCATTATAGACACACCCCTCTTAACTAAACTGCGCCTTCAAAAATACAAAAGTCAATACATTATGTTAAAGTATGTCATCAGACTTTAAAAAAAGTTGGTGCGTTTTCTACAGTTATTTTAAAATCCGTTTTTTTAAATTTCGTTTTTAAAATGCGCTCCTGAAAATATAAAAAAATCCATAAAAATTTTTTTTAAACTAACAAATACACATGTTGCAATTAATCTTTTGTTTGCAAAAGTAGTCATAAGGTGTGCAGTATTAAATCTATTTAAAAAACCAAACTACAATTTTTTTGTATTTAAACGAACAACACAATGATATTATCAGAATATGATATATTTATCAGAATATTATATTTATTTTGTTATTAGTATTTTGCAATCCCAATTACAAAAAACAAACAAGAGCCAATAAAATATCAAATTCTGATAACACCACTGTTTTTTATTTAAATAATAATAAAATGATGGTTTGGTTTTTAAAATAGCCTTAATATTGCACAAGTTATGACAACTTTTTGCGGAAAAAAGATTAATTGCAAAATATGTATTTTCAGTATTTGTTAGTTTTTTTAAAAAATATTCTTAAGCACCAAATTTTCTTTTCAAGACTCAGGACATACTTTAACATATTAATTTATTGATTTTTGCAAGCGGAGCTTAGTTAAGGGGGATGCGTCTATAAACACTTTTCTTGTGGCTTTTTTAAAATATTTAATTTTCATGTCGGCGCTTAAAAAAAGCGTACCTATTTAAATTTTCCGTCGTGTGTTTTTAGTTTTCGTTTCGAAACTCAAACTAAAAATGACATTGCATAATGTACTTATTTTTCAAGTGATAAGCTTTTTAAAAGGAATATGTAAAAAATCAGAAAAAAATTATTTTCCAGTTTTACTGCAGAATTACCAAATAAAAATAATCTCATTTACCTCATGATTTCCGAGATTGAGGACAATAATTTAATTGATTTAATAACGCTTTGGTTTAATAACACTCATTTACCTCATTTCTATTTGTTTTTTAAGTTCTGCGATAAACAGAAAAATAACTAAGTTAGACGTGAATGTAAAATTTATTATTTTGAACTGCAAATTTAAATGTTTTTTTTTTAAAAATAATCTGCACGATGACTAACAAAAACAAAATCACTTGATTTTAGACTTTAGTTCAAAAAAGTAAGCTATTATGAAGTTAATTTGTTTATTATTTTTTAATAATATATATTCGTTATCGCCAATCTTGTGTAGATTAAAGCAAGTGATTTATATGAATGACGTTCGAAAACAAAATGACTCAATGTTTTGAACATCGTTTTCAGTTTAAAAAGAGAACAGCGACAGGCGCATTATTCACTGTTATTAACCACATGCACGAACGGCGGTGTCTGGTGGTATAATTTGCCCGGTTTATTACGTGCATTTTTAAAAAAAGTCTGCTTAATACTGGGGTTGAAACCACTCAATAAGTTTTTCCCAGTTTTTATAATGGAGTTATTTGCCCAGTTTTAGTTACGATGTCTTTGCGGTGTCTGGTGGTATAATTTGCCTGGTTTATCTTTCGCCGTATTACGTGCATTTTTTAAAAAAGTCTGCTTAATACTGGGGTTGAAACCACTCAATAAGTTTTTCCCAGTTTTTTTAATGGAGTTATTTGCCCAGTTTTAGTTACGATGTCTTTTTCTTAATGTTTTTGGAAATAACAGTTCTTGGGTAAAGTATCATAAACTAACTATAAATATATATAGTTTTTCGCGCAATATTTACGCAAGAGACGCCAGAGAAAACCAATATTTGAAACCTTTCATCAAATTTAGTAAAAAATAATTTAAAAAGTTTAAACGAACGCATATTAATTAATTTTTGTAAATCATTTTTTTTAATTTCTACATTTATATTTGTCCCTGTTCTGCAGAGCTGTTCTTTTTTATTCTAGAAATAGCTATAATTTGTGCAGAGTTAAAAAAACAAATGCATTATATTTGTGTATATATTGTGTGCGTGCGTATGCGTTTGTATATATGTGTACGCGTGTATCAATAACACAAAATCATTCGCAAATTATTAATTTTTGATCAATTCATGTATCAGAACACACTAAAAAAAGCATTATATTAAAAATAATTTCAAAAGGTTAATAGGAATACCGCTTGGTTAAAATTGTTTTTTTATGTACCACTTTTTCAAAATAAAACATTCAACTTTTAAAATGCTTAATCTATAAACTTAATTCAATTCCTAAAAGTGTCTGCCAATTAAAAAACTGTTTGTTTCATGAAATGAAAACATATTTTAGCTTCTTTTCCACAAAACAGTAAAAAGTAATATACATAATTTTAGTTTAAAGATTTTCTCACTGGGTCAAAAAATGAAATATACGTTAAAAAATGAAGTTTTTTACCGTAATATTTAGCAGCTGTTCTAAATATATCAACATAAATAAAAAGATATGGAAATTACTTTAAAACTGTTAAAAGAGAAAAAAACTTAACAATTTTTTTCTTAACCACGTACCGTTATAACGCCACAAATGTTTTTGTGCAAGTTTTTGATATTTTTTCATAATTTTAGTCAGCATTTTTAAAATTTTGGCAATATGACGTCTTACACACCGGTGCCAAATGAATCCGAAAACACAATGTATCCATCGCTGGAAAAAACGTCCGATCAATATAATCAATCGGGGGATAAGTCAGTTGGTCAAAAGAACCCCAAGGGTAATATCGAATCGAAAAGTCGCCTTCCGTCGGCTCTGTTGGTTATTTCCATTGCGGAACTGATAGTTGCTTTGACTATTTGCGTTTCAGGAACATATTTCGGTATGGATTGTTTTAATAACTGATTTTTAGCGTTAAAGATGGTTTTAATCAGCATTTTGGAACAGTTGTTTTCTATCTAATACATAATCAAAAGCATGTTTTTTGTTTTCTTTAATAATAAATTTTTGCTAAAACTAAAACTTATTCTCATCATTATGATGTGAAATTATTGATATGATATTGTATACTCGAACTGAAATATCTATGATTTATTGTTTATTACCACTAGATAAAAATGTTTTATTAACATATTTTTTAGGATTTCAAGCAGGTGGATTTGACTTAAAAAGAAGTCCGGGCTTTTTTTGTTTAGCTGGATTAGTAGGAGGTAATTTATTTATAATATAATAATAATAATAATAATAATATTTGCACCAAAAAAACTTGTCACTTTAAAATAAAAATATATATATAAGTGTATCCTGAAAAGACCCACAAAACAGGGAAAATCTTAAAATTCAGTAACGAGATTTGCGTGCGAACGCAGACCTGGAAATCAAATAAAAAACAATCCTTAAGAATTTTTTATTAAAACAACAGTTAATGTAGCAACGCTTTACAATTAAAGGTAAACCCAACGTCGCTGCAACAGTTGTTAGTTGGATTAAAAGATGCCCCCCATTAAGTAACCACTCAAATCAAGAGAATCTGACGTCACTTTATCAAACAAATACTCCCTATTAAATCGAATCTAATTGGCTGATAAAGTGACGTCAGATTATCGCTACTTGAATGGTTACCTAATGGGGAACATTTTTTAATCCAGCGAGCAAATGTTGCAGCCACGTTACGTTTACCTTTAATTTTTAAGCAGTCGAAACTTGTATAATAACAGTGTAAATAAAAAACCAAATTTTAACGACACAAATGGCAGGTAGTATTCGTGATTCGCAGCAACTTATGTTTTGTTTTATGGGAACAAATTGAGAGGAGCTAAAAAGGGGTGGGTCGTTGCGTTCATTGGATGGAATTTTTTTTCTCCAGCGCAGTCTTTGCCTGAAAATGGTTCTATGGCAACATATTTTTACGAACAACAGAATGGGGTTTTAGAGCGTGACATTTTATGTATTCTTTTATTGTTTTATAAATTAATTGTCATGTAATTAATTATGAAATAAAAAAAATCTAACACGACGGTGTTACTTATTGAAAACGAACAAAATAGTATTTTGGGTTTTAAAATTATTCAAATAATAACAGGTTAAGGCTGGTATTGAGATCCAATTATTAAATGTGTTTTTATATCTAATTAAAAAATTTGACAGATTGTTTTGTAATTAAATTCTAGCAAAAGATGAAACAAAGTTTCAAAAAAAAGGCTTATATTAAATGGAATAGTATAAGGCTACATAAGTCTAAAAACTAAATGCCAGAAAAGACTGAAACAAGTCTCTTTAAAACCTGTAAATTAATAACAGATTTTGTGAAATTTTCAGAAAAACAAAACCGATTAAAAACAATACGTGTAAAAGCTTTAGTTTGCGTTTTTTAACCATTAATAAAACTTAATTCACATAAATTTCTCTCAAAGTGGATTATTAACTTTTACATGAGTTAACCAGCTGTAAATACCACGGTATTAGTTAAGTCACACGTCGTCAAAACGATACAAAAAAAGTATAACGCAAGCGTCACAGTAACCATGAAAAATTTCTGTCAAAATAAGTTATCGCATTGCGCATTAAATTTTGTAATTTATCATTATTTTCGTATAAAGCAAAACATACCGCCATATTAACGGCTTTTTAAAATCAAATATCAAGTTCTAAGTCCGAAAAACATTGAAAAATTCAGATTTAATATAAGGCGACTTTTAATTTAACAAATACATTGACAGCTAATTTGTTTTATGTAATAAATAGAAATATTAAAGAAAAAGTCGCCTTATATTAAATCTGAATTTTTCAATGCTTTTCGGACTTAGAACTTGATATTTGATTTTAAAAAGCCGTTAATATGGCGGTATGTTTTGCTTTATACAAAAATAATGATAAATAACAAAATTTAATGCGCAATGCGATAACTTATTTTGACAGAAATTTTTCATGGTTACTGTGACGCTTGCGTTATAGTTTTTTTTTGTATCGTTTTGACGACGTGTGACTTAACTAATACTGTGGTATTTATGGCTGGTTAACTCATGTAAAAGTTAATCCACTTTGAGAGAAATTTATGTGAATTAAGTTTTATTAATGGTTAAAAAACGCAAACTAAAGCTTTTACACGTATTGTTTTTAATCGGTTTTGTTTTTCTGAAAATTTCACAAAATCTGTTATTAATTTACAGGTTTTAAAGAGACTTGTTTCAGTCTTTTCTGGCATTTAGTTTTTAGACTTATGTAGCTTTATACTATTCCATTTAATATAAGGCTTTTTTTTCGAAACTTTGTTTCGTCTTTTGCTAATGCATTGAATTCAATGTCATTTATTAAAGATATAAAACATTAAAAAATTTACTCATTTTAAAAGAAACGTCATGGTTTCCTCATGATATGAATACAATTATTTTCATATCCAAAACTTCAATGTAATTTTAAGCAGTATACTATACAAAAATTAAGTCTGGGTAACTCCGTAAAATTGTATGGAACCCGAAAGTCAGAAATTAGCTTTATTTGGACTTTTGTTTGGTGCTTGATTCTTCTGAATTGATGGTTTATTTTTAAACAACAAAACCACACCATTGTAAATGGTTTTTCCAGGTTCCATACAATTTTACGAGGTTACCCAGACCAGTTTTTTCTCGCATTAAATTTTTGGAGTGATTGTAGCTTCATAGTATTCTATATAAAAAAGACTTTTTTTCTGTTTCGATTTTGATAAATTTCCGTCTATTGAAACATTGTATCCCGCAGCGCTCACACGTCACCCAAGATTTATTTCATTTTATTTTTTTAAATATTTTTATTGTTGCCATATGGCTGCTAATTAGTGTAAGGAGATTTTTTCGCTCTTCCCTTTGAAAATTAGTAATTTTTATAAAAAGGTAAGGAATTATAATTTAAACCAAAAAAATAACCACAAGAGAATGTGTATTACTGAATGAAGTTACTTAATATTTAATTCAGTAAGGAAAAAAAGTGTCACACAAGTACCCCAGTACCTAATGCGTAACTTAGAAAAAAAAGGTCATTTTTCACATGAACAGAGGTTTAACTACGGGCAATAGAGCATATACGAGAATAAAATTCAGGTGAGGCGGCAATTTAGCATCTACGTGCAAAAAATCAGCTCCAAATATTTACCACAGGAAAAAATTTTTGGGGGACCCTAAAAAAAAACAAAAAAAAGTTAAGCAAATTAAGCTTATTAGTATGAAATTCAGGTATGTTTAGCAAAAGTTTTTAGGTTTTTAATATCAGAAAAATATTTGTAATATTTTAGTTATGTAAAATGTTTAGATTTTTAATTGGCTAAAAAACTATTAAAGGTTTTGTTAATTTCGATGACGCTATCAACAACGGTTAACCGCGCAGTGACTTAACCCATTTAATATAAGGGAAAGAGCGCTCCGCGCTCTTCCCTGATTTTAAATTTTACTATTGTGAGTTTAAAAATTTTCTTTTTAATACAAAGATTAAGATTTTAATGTAGTGAATTTTAATTGGAAATCGGTCTATGCATTATAAAAAAATTTTTGAAAGTACAGAGCTTTCAGTCCTAAATTTTACCACTTTTCGATTTATTATTACTAAACTTTTTGTTAATATTCCTAAAACTGATGTTATAGGAACAGCTATAATAAGCTCAGTATTTGGTATTGCAGCTATCCAAGGTCGAAAAATCCGTTGCTTGTGGATAACAAGGTATAATGCTTACATTTTTTTTGTGAAAAAAAATTTATAAAAAAATTGATAAAAAAATTAGAACCAATATGGAAACACGTCGTTTGTGGATTTTTTGGACTTTGGGATTGAGTTTAAAAAACCCACGTAACCTCTCACTTTTACATTTCTTATTTACTTTATTTTACATTATTCTATACTAATCTATTGACGCGTCGTAATTAAATCGCTTATCATGTAAGTATATCCGGCACCCAGGGGCGGGTCCACTAAACGCGTGCTGACTAGGTGCTATCTTAGCACGTTGTTTAAAACTCTTGTTAATGTTTTAATTTCTGGGTTTTTTCTTGAGAAATCTTATGGGACTCTTTTTTTAGATAGGATAAATTAATATTTAAAGAGTTTTATGCATATTTGTTTAAATTAAAATTTAATAAAGCCTTAAACCGTAGTTAGGAGTTTTGCTAACCCGTAACTAAGGGTTATTGCTTTAATAGTTTGTATATACAAAAATATGTATAAAATTAATAAAATATCAGTTTGTGCCAAGTAAACAAAAGTTCTGTTAGATTTTTTGAGAAAAAACCCAGAAATTAAAACATTAACAAGAGTTTTAAACAACGTGCTAAGATAGCACCTAGTCAGCACGCGTTTAGTGGACCCGCCCCAGCAGGATATATACTGTAATTATAGGATGATGTACGGTTTTATAATAATTACCGTGCTGAATGTAAATATATCTGGATATATTTACATGTTAAATAAAAAGATGAGGATGAGCGGTTTAACTACGATGTGTTTATAGACGCATCACGATAATTTTAATCCGACGTGTTATTTTTTTTGAAATAATTTATGGAATATAATAATAATTTTAACAGCTAGTTTTTGCTATAAAAAAATTAAAACTGCTTCAATTAGTAGTAAATCGATCATAAAAAACATTCAAAACTTTGAGCAAAAATGTCTCAATATTAAAGGTAAGGCATTTTTTTAATGTAGTTAAAATTTTATTTTTTTACAGCTGTTGTTGTTGTGACTTTTTAAACACACAAACCCTTGTTTTTCACGAGTTTTTGTGAGTTTTATGGATCACAAAATTTTAAAAAAGAGTATTCTGTGTCAGCTAGTCATAAGTCTGACATAAGTTTTTAACCGATTTATTTAATTTGTAAACGTAATAAAGTTCAAATGCACTGGCAATTTATTTTGAAATTTGTTATTGTTATTGACCACAATGGTCAAACGAATATACCAGCACCGTTCCACCGTAGTAACACAAGGTTTCGTCGTATAATCGGGAAAAGGCAATCGGGAATTGGTTAAAATTGTTTTTTACTGTGAAATAACCACAATAAAATAAATAAATCCGTAAAATAAACGAACAAACCAATAAAAATAAATAAACAAATAAATAAAATTGATAAAGAAAGTTATTAACCGAATGCATGCTGCAGAATTCATTCGATCATGGACATGGATTACTGTTAATTTTTAGTGCTAAGCGTATTTGGTCTAACTCCGTTCAAAACTTTACATAATTCGAAAAATAGTCGATTTCTTTTTTTTAACGTGTTGTGCATATTTTTTATGTAATTTTACTTATTATGATTACGTTTCACAATTATTTAAAAATAAAGATTACACATTATACTGTTTTTAGTTCATATTTATAGCAGTTGATCTTTGGATAATAGCAAAATTACCGCAACGCTGTCGTTTTTATATTTGAGTTTTATGATTTTTTTAGGTTTGTGTTCACAATTCTTGGATGTAGTGTTGCAGCAGTGGGGGTCATCGTTTGTGGCGCTTTCTTCCTGTTTATGTATATCACCATATATGTAATTAGCTTCGCTTCGCTTTGTTTAATATATAGTAAGGGTTTGTTTTTTTTGCGTAAGAATTTTATAACCGTAAAACGCTATTATATTGTATTGTTGAAGATTTTAATATTGCTCAGCTTGAAGGTAGTTTAGAAGAAATTTTGAAGGCATAGTTTATATTTTCCCTCTATTCCCATATATCTCTACAATATAATGTTCTAGCCGTTAAAGGCAGAGAAAATTCCGGGACTTTGTCCTTTAAGGTAGAACCCCCCACCCACAGTTAAATTTTGACGGCAGATCTTTTCTAATTAATTTTTACTAACGTAATTTGACCTGCTCATTCAATTTTTGACATTCATTTTTCTTAAAAAATTTTTATCGTCCACAATCATTAAATGACACGAATAAAATACATGTCAAAAATACATTATATTATAATAAAATTCATTACCAAAAATATTCTATTTTTTTCATTTTTCATTTAGCGTATCTTGAATAAAAAACACTTTTTTTAATTAAAAAGTTAAAAATTAAAAAAAAATTTTTTTCGACGTAAAAAATATTGCCTTCGAGAGACTCCAATCCCAAGGTCGGAGTCCGACACTTTAACCACTCGGCTACTGGCCCATCTGAGATCTCTTTTGTAAAAGATACTTTTAAACAAACGTTTTGAAATGTAGTTTCTCGGCGAATCAAAAAAATCAAATCAAAAAAATTTAAATGAAAATTAAAAAATTTAATTCGCTCAGATTTTAATAAAAGTTTAGAAATAGTTAGACACAAGTCTAATCAATATTTTGAATTGTATTTTATTAAAAAAATAATTCAGGATTTTTTTATTTGATTTTTCTTTTAAAAACATTGATTTTTTTAATTTTCTTAAAATTTTGAATTACGTTTTACTCCAAACCACATCTAAAAGTTGCCCCCTATTTTTCGTTAACTTTCTATAAAATTGCAGGATAAACTGAGCTTTTTTAACTTAAATTTTTTAAATGGCCAAAAACTGTTTCTTGAGCTTTAGATTCATCAAACTATCTCTCAAAATAGAACATTCGGTAATTTATGAAACTATTACCGTTAGATACATCATAATCTGAGCTTTCAATCGCACTATACTTTTGGCAGACAAAAATTAATATCTTAAGTTGATATCTAACTTTTAGTAAAAATCGTCATAACTGTGGTGTTCTTCCTTAAATGAGGAATTTTCCATTTATTTAAGCTTAAAATGTTTTTAGTCTATTATTTTTAGAACGACTATATTAATAATCAATTAAAAGAAGTTTATACGCTGAAAAATTTGAATGGCATTAGAATTTATTTATTTATAAAATCAATACAAGAGCGGAATTTCAGGGAACATCAATATATGTATAACGGTTTATGTTTGTTTAGTGATACTCTCGATAATTTCGTCAATCATTATGTGCTGTAGCTGGAACCTATTTCGTAATTGTTTGTACTTCATTAATAATATCGCAGAATGAAGTCACGTAGTTGAAATTAAAATTAGTGTAAATAGTACTTTTTCTTTATTAAAATTTTTAAAATGAGTCCCAGTGTCTTTCGCTCATTTATGTACAGATAGATTATGTTTTGTTGAGGTTATACCCACTCTTATTTAAATACTAACTCAAAAACATTTAAATCCTCTATTTTACCGTAAATCTTTATATATTTTTTGTTTGATTATAAGTTAAATTAAAATTTTCCTATTTATCTTTTTATTATGTACTTATTAATTCGTTACTGTGATCAAATTTATTCAAGCCCACCAGTGTGACAACGGTGCGGCAGATGACAAAAATCTGCGGATGTTCAAATAGGGTGAATGTCTACGTATGGAGATGTAAGGCACATCTCACAATAAAAATCATTCTCAATCAGGTAAACTGAGTGTGGTAAATCTTGTATACTTTTAACTAATAACAATCGTTTTGATTATGCGGCAGAAATTTTTTAGTACAGCTTTGCAGAAGCAAGCGAAAAACATAGTACAAACAAATACGAAAAATTAGCTAACGGAAATGACAATGAACACCCTGCCGTTGTTTACATACCTGCCAATGCTACATACAACAGTTGAAATCCTTAAGGAACTCCTAACGGGTAAGACTGACTTAAAAAATCCCTAAACATACGCAAGCATTGGAGGTAAAAGGGAAGAAGGCGTTTATTCTCCTAACACCAAAATTTTTTACCTTTTGCTCTTACTAACAACAATTAACCTTTTTTAATTTTTAAATTTTGACACTTTATTACCCCGTTTGAAATCCCAAATCAGTCCCTCCTATCTCCAAAGCAGTAATTTTAGTTTTAAATTTTCATTTAAAAATAACTTATTACAAAACACATTGCTATAAAGCTTTCTTCTCTCTACCCTGTTATGTTAGAATTATGGTAATTTTAATGAATTGGATTTTCTTAAATTAAATTTTTTGAAATTACCGTCATTTAAAAAATATATTTTAAAATCGATACTTTTTACTATTTTTTTGCTTTAATCATCACAAAAATTTGAAAATTGGCTTATCAAAATTAAAAACGTTGCGGCTTATCAAAATTAAAAACGGTGCAGAGATAATTTTAATATTATAGGTAATCATAAAACCACGTACCGAAACCAGTTTTAACAGATTTCAGGACGCCAAGTGAGATTTTTTTGTTGCAGATGCAGGACAGAATTCGAATACTCTTTTATTTTGAAATATCTAAAATGTTTTTTTTTAAATTTAGTAAGCAGATAGCACTTGTAAGAACCAAATCAAAACTAAATGCATTTATTAAAAAAAATTGAATTAAAGGTTGCTTTTCTTTATTGTAAATACGTTGTTTTATTTTCATGTTCTGTTCTGTAGCGTTATTGTAAAGTATCTCAAATAATAATATTATACATTTATTTAAAATTAAGTTAAAGGTTGCTTTGCTTTATTGTAAATACGTTGTTTTATTTTAGGCTTTTGTAGCGTTATTGTAAAGTAGGGTAGTGCATTTAATTTCGGCACTTTTCCCAATTGGGCATTTTTGATTTTGGACTATATCTTTAGTAATCCTGGACGGAATACAACGTTTGATAGCTCAAATGAGAGCTAATTATATGTAGATGACTGTCGTTAGCTTTTTATTTGTTATGTTATGACATTTTTATGTGAAATTATGTGATTTATAAAAAAATAAATTTGTTACTCGTTTTTAAAACATGGGCATTTCATGATTACGCAATAAATTGGTTTAAAAATTAAACTGTCCTGGTAAAATTTAGTCTATTTTCAGAATTTTTAGTCCCCGTGGTTCTACGTTGCGTCTGTGGTGAGCAATCTTTATAAAATAAAATAGTGTAATTTCGGCACTCGTATGCTGTTGGTAAAAATGGATTGAATTAAGTGGTCGGGTGTTAAATTGTAGTTGTAAATAGTTAAAAGACAACGTTGAAATGTGTAGGGGTCATAGCACTGCACTTAAACTCGATTAAGAGGGTCCTTTAAAAAAGTGCCGAAATTAAATGCACTTTTTTCCCAAATTTTGCTCATTTTCATACCATTTGGCATTTTAGCTGTAACTTTTTGCCAGTTACACGTTGAACAACAAGTAGAAGCTTAAATTAAAGAAAACTGTCTGAAGATAATGATAGGTTTTTAAATTTTGTAAAATGATGATTTTTTTACTGAGAAACAATCGATTGTTTGTAAAGTGCCGAAATTAAATGCACATATTTAATTTCGGCAATTTTCCATTTTTTTAAAAACTGATATAATTAAGTAAAAAACTACTTTTGTACAGTGAAACTTTTGTGATGCAACGCAGTATCGTGAAAGCTTCAAAATAAGCTATCAAACATGAAAATCGGGCCATACAGTAAAAAGTTACTTTGGAAAAACAAAAAAAAGCCGAAATTAAATGCACTACCCTATCTCAAATAATAATATTATGCATTTATTTAAAATTAAATTAAAGGTTGCTTTGCTTTATTGTAAATACGTTGTTTTATTTTAGGCTTTTGTAGCGTTATTGTAAAGTATCTCAAATAATAATATTAGTGGCAAATTTTTAAAAAAACCTACAAAAAAGCTTAAATAACCAAGCCATAAGTTTTAAATTTTGTTTGAATACGACCAGTAATAGATGACTATGACTATTATTCTATTATTAAAAAAAGTCGGCAACGGTGTGTTTTTATTCTGTTGTGTGTTTTATAATCAACGGTTAATTTTGAACCATAAGAATATTTTAAATTGAAAATGAATTACCAAACCTATTTTAGTCTTTTCAGTTTTGTAACTCACTTCAGTTTCAAGTGGGAAAAACAAGGAGTATTGGATTTAAAAAAATACCACATGAAAATACCACAAGGATACTAAACACCGCAACTGACTTTTTTTAGAAAAATAGTACCTACTAAATTATTTATTACTTTTAAAAATTAAACCAAACTTAAAATTTAAGTTTTTTGTGCTTAATATCTGTAAAATATTATAAAAATGGAAGTTAAAACACAGATAATATGAAAATTTTATTAAATCAATTGAAAACCTTACCGAATTTACAAAACTGATTATTATAATCAACATAAACATTTTCATCGAAAAAGACCAACACAAACAATTTACAATGAACAGCGAATGTTTTAATGTTTTTGAAGATTTTTTTACCCGTTTCTGCAAAATTGACAAGCAGCGAAAATAATATTAAGTCAGCCTAATTTTTAATAAATGCATAATATTATTATTTGAGATAGGGTAGTGCATTTAAATTGGCTTTTTTTTGTTTTTGCAAAGTAACTTTTTACTTATATGGCCGATTTTCATGTTTGATAGCTTATTTTGAAGCTTTCACAATTTCTGGTTGGCGTCACAAAAGTTTCACTGTACAAAAGTATTTTTTTACTTAATTAAATTAGTTTTTAAAAAAATAGAAAAATTGCCGAAATTAAATATGTGCATTTAATTTCGGCACTTTCTAAACAATGATTGTTTCTCAGTAAAAAAATCATCATTTTACAAAGTTTAAAAGCCTATCATTATCTTCAGACAGTTTTCTTTAATTTAAACTTCTACTTTGTTAAACATGTAACTGGCAAAAAGTTACAGCTAAAATGCCAAATGGTGGAAAATGAGGCAAAATTTGGGAAAAAGTGCATTTAATTCGGCACTTTTTAAAAGAACCCCCTAATCAGTTTAGTGCAGTGCTATGACCCCTACACATTACAACGTTGTCTTTTAACTATTTACAACTACATTTAACACCCGACCACTTAATTCAATCCATTTTTACCTACAGCATTGGTGCGAAATTACACTATTTTTTTTTTATAAAAATTGCTCACCACAAACACAAACGTAAACCACGGGGACTAAAAATTCTAAAAATAAACTAATTTTTACCAGACAGTTTAATTTTTAAACCAATTTATTGTGTAATCATGAAATGCCCATGTTTTAAAAACGAGTAACAATTTTTTTTTATAAATCACATAATTTCACATTAAAATATCATAACATAACAAATAAAACGCTAACGACAGTTATATACATATAATTAGCTCTCATTTGAGCTATCAAACGTTGTATTCCGTCCAGGATTGCTAAAGATATAGTCCAAAATCAAAAATGCCCAATTGGGAAAAGTGCCGAAATTAAATGCACTACCCTACTTTACAATAACGCTACAAAAGCCTAAAATAAAACAACGTATTTACAATAAAGCAAAGCAACCTTTAACTTAATTTTAAATAAATGTATAATATTATTATTTGAGATACTTTACAATAACGCTACAGAACAGAACATGAAAATAAAACAACGTATTTACAATAAAGAAAAGCAACCTTTAATTCAATTTTTTTTAATAAATGCATTTAGTTTTGATTTGGTTCTTACAAGTGCTATCTGCTTACTAAATCTAAAAAAAAAACATTTTAGAATATTTCAAAATAAAAGAGTCTTCGAATTCTGTCCTGCATCTGCAACAAAATCTCACTTGGCGTCCTGAAATCTGTTAAAACTGGTTTCGGTACGTGGTTTTATGATTACCTATAATATTAAAATTATCTCTGCAACGTTTTTAATTTTGATAAGCCGCAACGTTTTTAATTTTGATAAGCCAATTTTCAAATTTTTGTGATGATTAAAGCAAAAAAATAGTAAAAAGTATCGATTTTAAAATATATTTTTTAAATGACGGTAATTTCAAAAAATTTAATTTAAGAAAATCCAATTCATTAAAATTACCATAATTCTAACATAACAGGGTAGAGAGAAGAAAGCTTTATAGCAATGTGTTTTGTAATAAGTTATTTTTAAATGAAAATTTAAAACTAAAATTACTGCTTTGGAGATAGGAGGGACTGATTTGGGATTTTTTTCAAACGGGGTAATAAGAGTGTCAAAATTTAAAAATTAAGAGGTTAATTGTTGTTAGTTAATGAAAGGTAAAAAATTTTGGTGTTAGAGAATAAACGCCTTCTTCCCTTTTTACCTCCGATGTTTACGTATGTTTGGGGAGTTTTTAAGTCGTCTTACCCGTTAAAAGTTCCTAAATTTCAACTGTTGTATGTAGCGCTGGCAGTATGTAAACAACGGCAGAGCATTTGTCATTTCCGTTACTAACGTATTTTTTGTTATTATTTTTTGCTCTTACTAACAACAATTAACCTTTTTTAATTTTTAAATTTTGACACTTTATTACCCCGTTTGAAATCCCAAATCAGTCCCTCCTATCTCCAAAGCAGTAATTTTAGTTTTAAATTTTCATTTAAAATAACTTATTACAAAACACATTGCTATAAAGCTTTCTTCTCTCTACCCTGTTATGTTAGAATTATGGTAATTCTAACAAATTGGATTTTCTTAAATTAAATTTTTTGAAATTACCGTCATTTAAAAAATATATTTTAAAATCGATACTTTTTACTATTTTTTTGCTTTAATCATCACAAAAATTTGAAAATTGACTTATCAAAATTAAAAACGTTGCGGCTTATCAAAATTAAAAACGTTGCAGAGCTAATTTTAATATTATAGGTAATCATAAAACCACGTACTGAAACCAGTTTTAACAGATTTCAGGACGCCAAGTGAGATTTTGTTGCAGATGCAGGACAGAATTTGAAGACTCTTTTATTTTGAAATATTCTAAAATGTTTTTTTTTAGATTTAGTAAGCAGATAGCACTTGTAAGAACCAAATCAAAACTAAATGCATTTATAAAAAAAATTGAATTAAAGGTTGCTTTTCTTTATTGTAAATACGTTGTTTTATTTTCATGTTCTGTTCTGTAGCGTTATTGTAAAGTATCTCAAATAATAATATTATGCATTTATTTAAAATTAAATTAAAGGTTGCTTTGCTTTATTGTAAATACGTTGTTTTATTTTAGGCTTTTGTAGCGTTATTGTAAAGTATCTCAAATAATAATATTAGTGGTAAATTTTTAAAAAACCTACAAAAAAGCTTAAATAACCAAGCCATAAGTTTTAAATTTTGTTTGAATACGACTAGTAATAGATGACTATGACTATTATTAAAAAAAAGTCGGCAACGGTGTGTTCTTATTCTGTTGTGTGTTTTATAATCAACGGTTAATTTTGAACCATAAGAATATTTTAAATTGAAAATGAATTACCAAACCTATTTTAGTCTTTTCAGTTTTGTAACTCACTTCAGTTTCAAGTGGGAAAAACAAGGAGTATTGGTTTTAAAAAAATACCACATGAAAATACCACAAGGATACTAAACACCGCAACTGACTTTTTTTAGAAAAATAGTACCTACTATATTATTTATTACTTTTTAAAATTAAACCAAACTTAAAATTTAAGTTTTTTGTGCTTAATATCTGTAAAATATTATAAAAATGGAAGTTAAAACACAGAAAATATGAAAATTTTATTAAATCAATTGAAAACCTTACCGAATTTACAAAACTGATTATTATAATCAACATAAACATTTTCATCGAAAAAGACCAACACAAACAATTTACAATGAACAGCGAATGTTTTAATGTTTTTGAAGATTTTTTTACCCGTTTCTGCAAAATTGACAAGCAGCGGAAATAATATTAAGTCAGCCTAATTTTTAATCCAAGGTCGATTTATACAATAAAGTAGTTAGTGGTAATGTCCAATCATTAATAAGTTGATTACGTGTTTCAAGACCTTTTTGCTTATACTTTGGATTGCCGCAAGATATATCCGTACGTAACAAAAAAAATTGATTAAAAACTAGAAAATGCACTCATAGATGTTTTGGGGGGGCCACCCTCTAGCGCCAAAATTTCGGACCCCCACCCCTAAAAAAATCCAGGCCCCCCCAAAGCTCGAGAGCAGTCCGGCCTGACCCCCCTTCTCTAGCGAGGCTGACCCCCCTCCCTCCCCCTACCGACCAATTTAGAAGAAGTATAATTTTTTATTTACTGTCAAAAACTCGGTTTTTTAGTTAAAAACAATGTTTAAAAACATTTTTTAGGCCTAAATAGGTTGTTTTAGTATATAAAATTCAATATTAGACCTAAAAACACTTAAATTATTGATTTTGAAAAAAATTGTTAAAAAATCGGACCCCCTGACCTCCACCCCTAAATTTGAAATCTCGCACCCGGGTGCGGGTCGACTTCCCCCCTAAAAAGCTAGGGGGACCGGACCCCCTTGGAACCCCACCCCCTAAAAAATTTTGGTCTTCCACCCGGAAGTGGACCCCCCCCTGGCGGACCTGACCAAAAACATCTATGAATGCACTAGTGCTGCTCTTTTGGCTGGTGCTGGAGCTGAAACACCGTAAAAACTTATTTTAAGAATTTTTTTAATGTTTAAAAAAATCTTAAATAAAATTAAGTTTTAAAAAAAGTTATTTTATATTATTTTTTTTCTATAGGTTGTTTATATTTGTTAAACAAGAGGTTTTCCAGAAAGAAATATAAAAAAACTGGTTAAAAATCTTTGTTTTGAATTTTTAATAAACCTGCCAGATTTTGGGGAATACCAGAATGTAACCCAAAAACAAATACAATTAATAAAGTTTATTTGATAGGGTTTTAAAAGATGGTAAACTTGTTAAAATCAACAAATGGTATTATTATAAAATCGATAAATTTTGTGATTCTAAAGTTTTGCAAGACTCCGGGTTTGACTTTAAATATAAATCACGAATTAACAATTAGTTGAAAATTTAAGGGAATCTATTTTTTAGTCACGAAAGTAAACTAAGAATTTGAAAACGTAAAATGAAAAAAAAGGAAAATCATGTTGTTATTGGATTTCACAAAAAACATGATGAAGATACCTGGTGTTTACGCGCCGGCACTGGCCGAATACTGGCGGTGACACCGGCCCAGTGCTTAGCACCGGTGCATTTCTATTAAAAACCAATGCTCAGTATAGTATTTTTGCTTAAAATATTTCCATTAAACGCATATCGCTACTCAAACACACAATGTACGAGATTCTAACAATACACTAAAACCCCGAGTGCTGCGACACTGTTATGTCCGGAACAGCACAACAGGAAAATACTGCAGCGCTATGTGCGCTCGAAGTGCGCCTGCTACCTGGCAGAAGCCACAAGGAATCAATTTAAAAAAAAGTTCTCAAAATGTTGGAGGTCCGATATCTGTTAAGTTGTCGAAGGCCTGCTGGTAGACCACCTGCTGTGGCGGGGCGGGACGCGGTGTGGCGGCGGCTCCGAAGGATTTGGACCCCACCGGCACCTGCGGGGTCTTCTTAGGACCCGGTGTGAGTCTCTTGCCGCCGACAGGAGAGTCGTCCCCGTCTTGAAGTGCTTTCCGTTTCAAATCAACTTTCATCTGCTTCCTACAACCAAATTAATTATTAGCTACTTCAAAAATGATTTTTTAATATTTTCTAAAAACAATTCAATAAGTCAATTTCTTTTTGCCTTAAAACTACCAAAAATATATGCAACAAGGAGTTTTGTTTAAAGACTACCCGATTTTTCATGTCGCTACAGATTTTAATCAAGGAAAAGGCAAACCGCTGCGGCAATAACACAAGCAAAACATTTAATTATTGTTACCGAGTGTAGGTAACATAATTCCTATGAATTTGTTTTGTTTTTCATAATTTAATAATTAAATTTACCGCATGCGCCAATATCCCTTTTTATATGGAAAAAAGAAGGGATCAGCTTAACCTTTCCTTTTTTTTCGACGAAAATAATAAAAAACCCTTTTCAAAAAAAGTTAAAATATCGAGGAAGGTGTTTTATTGCAGTCAAAATGTTTTGATTAATTTTTAAAGCTAAATCACTGTATTTTTGTTTACAAATGTAATAAGCACAATAAAAATTAATTTAATTAACACTAGCCTACCCGGACCTGCCAGCTACTTTTCCCTCGAAGTTTTAAAAATAAAAAAAATGATCTGCAATCAACTCTCTTTTAGTGGAAATTTTCTCCGTTGATTTTAAAATGCTTAACTGGGAGACGTACTATTTTCCCTAACACACCAGATAATAATTTACTTGCGGTACATTATGAGAGTACAACTTAGGGTGTGCCTAACCAATGGCATACGACACAAAACAGCGTATTATTATTGTTATACTGGTGACACGTTAAAAAATACTTACGTCGTCCTGTCTTGAACTGCTTGGCTAATGTTTTCCAAATCTCCTGCGAATTTATCCAAAGCGTTTTTTAACATCTCTATGTCTCGATCTGTCCACTTCATGCTAAAAAAATACCAGAAGTAAGCAATTCTGACAACAAAACTTAGCAAAATATTATATTGAATTTAATTATATAATATAAAAAATTTATCAACAGAAAAAATACTATAAAGCTTGCAAACGAAAACCAGTTTAACTATAATTAAATTTTAAAAAATCAAAATAATTTTACTTTTCTTGAGTTTCAGCAGCTGAATTTAATTGCAATGTTAAATCCCCAAGCTTTTGAAAAGCAGTACCTGCAGTTAAAAATACTTCCGCAACCTGGAAAAAAATAAAAGAATTTTACAACAAAAAAACTACAATAGGCAGTTAATTTCATATGTTTTTTAAAAATTTTTGTTGATGTGGATAAAGTGAATGTAGACATAAAAATGTCAAAATCCGATCAAAAAATTAACAATATAAAAAAATATATATTCTATATTTTAAAGAAATAATCTACATTTTGGTTGTAGCAAGGGAGATTTTAGTGACCAACTTCCCGTAGATGGATGCTATAATACTTAGGCTAAAAAAATCTTTAGCAAAGGTGCAGGAAAAAAAGAGGATAATCCATTTGTGTCGTTTTATAATAAAATCAAAAGAAATTATTTTGAAGCACGGCGCGATTATCAGTAATGGTTTTTTACGACACAATGTTTGAAGTATTATTCGGATAAATTATCAACACAGGTCTAAAAGCTTACCTTTGCCGAAACACTGGAGTTGAGTTGTCCGTAGGACATGGCGGCGTGCGCCGGGTCTTCATCCGCTCTCATGCTTGAATGCATAACAAAACAATCTCCGGAACGAATATTCTTAATATAGTATGCATAGGTCACCGAAGGGGGGGGTGTCGGGGGGGGGGTCGCCCCCCCCTCCGCCTCTCAGACCTATCCCCCCCCCCTAAGGCCCATTTTTGACCCCTCCCCCCCATCGACCCCTTGAACCCCTGTCCGCCCCCCCCTAAGGCCCATTTTTGACCACCCCCCCCTAACGAGACAATCCGAAAAAATGCTTAAACAATGGTCAAATTTCGTCAAAAAATTGTCAATTTTGGTAAAAAAAATGGTACCCGGGGTGTGCCCCCCCCCCCTGTTTTTTAAAAAAAAAACCACCCGGGGGTGGCACCCCCCCCCCCTGGTGTTAAAAAACACCCACACCCCGGGGTGTGGACCCCCCCCCCTGAGCCGTCGAAGGTCGGTGACCTATGATAGTATACCTCCAATAAAATATAATATTACCCGATCATTAAAATATTTTGATTCTAAAATAAAACAAAGGATAAATACCTACCGATACCGAGTAAATAAATATTTAGAAATGGAAAATAATTTTGTATTGTCCCAGAAATATGGTAATGGGATCAAGTAAAAAATATCAATGGCAGAGGGGGGGGGGGCGGGTCCAGTGTGGTCGTACTGTACCAAGATACAATGTAACACTAATTTGAAAAGGAAGATCAATTATAATATTAAAAGTGTTTTAATAATTTTATTACTATTTGCCGTAAGAATTTATTGCAAAATTAAACAAATCGCAAAAAAGTTTAAAAGGTCATAACATCTGAAGATTCGCGTTTTTTCCAGTAATGAAATATAATAAAAAAAGAATCAAACGCTGAGCGGAGTGCGACAAAATTTTTTAAAATTTTTTGGGCACTCCACAACCAGAAACGCTAAAAATACGTTTTAGAAGACACATCAAAAACTTTTAGTTGCCTCTTTAACCAGTATTTCCCGTGCAAACAGCCGAAAATTGGTCAGGTTCAAAAATTGGGAGGTTGTTTATCTATACAAAACGATAATATACATTTTAGATTGGCTTGATGAAAGAACAGAAATTTCGCTTTAATCAAACACGGGAAGCGAAAACAAGCCGTGATATAAAAGCTTGAACTTTGGTAGACACCGTGATAGAAACTTTGAGGTCTAACAGATATAACTAATAGCCCCTAACA
This sequence comes from Microlaimidae sp. YZB2_3, assembly GCA_030248175.1. Lineage (NCBI taxonomy): Eukaryota > Metazoa > Nematoda > Chromadorea > Desmodorida > Microlaimidae > Microlaimidae sp. YZB2_3. The sequence goes on along the minus strand of JASAMX010001504.1, from coordinate 29,621 downwards.
GATATAACTAATAGCCCCTAACAGATATAACTAATAGCCCCTTCTTATCTGTCCAAAATTTTTTATTTCGGGTCCCTACTCTTTATAAAATTCTGAAATTGACTTTACTTCCCACCATTTTTATTTTAATTAAAAATTCCAAAATTTTTTTGGAATAACTGCTATAAATACTGCTAACATAAAGTCGACGGAATTTCAAGGTTAAATTAACTTATAATAAATCGTTTAAGACGCGGTTTTTTTTAAAACCCTTTACACTTTAAAAAGCCGGAATTCTGGGCCTAATATTTCGAAGTAGAAACCAAAATGACCACAAAAACTTGAAAAACGAAATGTTTTACAAAAACTATAGCGTAGTGCATTTAATTTCGGCACTTTTTTGTTTTTCCTATGTAACTTTTCATTGTATGGCCCGATTTTCATGTTTGATGGCTCATTTTGAAGCTTTCACGATACTGCGTTGCGTCAAAAAAATTTTCACTGTACGAAAGTAGTTTTTTTACTTAATTAAGTCAGTTTTTAAAAAAATGGAAAATTGCCGAAATGTGTGAATTTAATTTCGGCACTTTACAAACAATCGTTTGTTTCTCAGTCAAAAAATCTTGATTTTCAAAAATTTAAAAGCCTACCATTATCTCCAGACAATTTTCTTTAATTTAAACTTCTACTTGTTGTTCAACCTGTAACTGGCTAAAAGTTACAGCTAAAATGCCAATTGGTATCAAAATGAGCAAAATTTGGGAAAAAAGTGCATTTAATTTCGGCACTTTTTAAAAGGACCCCCTTAATCGAGTTTAAGTGCAGTGCTATGACCCCTACACAATTCAACGTTGCCTTTTAACTATTTAAACTACAATTTAACTCCCGACCACTTAATTCAACCCGTTTTTACCTACAGCAATATGTGTGCCGAAATTACACTATTTTATAACGATTGCTCACCACAGACGCAACGTAGAACCACGGGGACTAAAAATTCGGAAAATAGACTAAATTTTACCAGGACAGTTTAATTTTTAAACCAATTTATTGCGTAATCATAAAATGCCCATGTTCTAAAAACGAGTAACAATTTTATTTTTTTTATAAATCACATAATTTCACATAAAAATATCATAACATAACAAATAAAAAGCTCACGAGTCATCTACATATAATTAGCTCTCATTTGAGCTATCAAACGTCGTATTCCGTCCAGGATTACCAAAGATATAGTCCAAAATCAAAAATGCCCAATTTGGAAAAGTGCCGAAATTAAATGCACACCCTATACCCAGCAGATATAAGTGCTGAGCTGCTTCTGACATTTTAACTGTATAGAAGACTTAGTAGAAGTTTAAAGAACAAAAAATATTACGCTTTATAGCACGATCCGTAATAATAAGCGGAAACCGTTCGAATCTAATTCTTGCCCGCAATTATGTTTAAAATTTTATTTTACTCTTTAATCACAACAAGCCAGCACAGTAAATGCCTTTAACAACAAAAAAGGAATAATCATGATACAAAAAGATTACAATTTATTATTCTAATGAAATATTTTATAAAACAAAGAAAAAAGAAAATAAATAAAAAGAAAACTAACAGATATTTGACAAACAGAAATTATATGAACACTTTTAAAATATTGTTGAGGGACAATTTAGCACCTGCAACTCCCGAACGCTACATTTGTTGAAAAATTCAGTTTAAACTGAGTAAGTCAATGAAATCAGAGATTTTTCTTAATAATTCTTCAAAATTAATTTTTTGATGAAAAAGCTTAGGTACGGTCGAGATAAGTGTCTAAAACATACCAACCTTAATAAAAATACTGAATATTATTCATATTAACTACGATGTTACACACTAAACTAGGATTTGTTTCTTTAAGGAGTAGGTAAAGACTAAAACAAACGAAACCCTAAGGTTTTTTGAGGTAGGTTTGTAACTTCATCATAATATAACCAACCAACAAAGCCAAATTTTGATAAACAAAACGTGGATTGTGCAATTACATTTCACTACACGGCTAATAAAAATCAGGGACCCATGTGATCAATTTAAACAATAAAAAAAGCAAACGAAAAAAATAATATTTCACAAATATTATTTTTTGTTTCATATATTTTATTTAATTTGATTATTAATTAATTCTGTTTTTCACGATGAAAAACAGTACCAGTAATTTTTAGTCTGGATATTATTACTGTTTTTATACCTATCTAAATTTTCATTTTACGATCTAAAATCTTTTTATGTTTTGATCAACTAAGAAAATTCTTTTAATGTTCCCAAAGTTCCGAAAATGCCTCATCATCACTGTTTAAGAGTATTTTTATTAAAAAAAATCAAGACAACGAATTGAATACAATAAAGGTTGTAACAAATAAGCAAAAATTAACTTGTTATTAAAGATAAATTTTTAAAATTGATTCAAAAACATCAGCCAGCTACAATAAAATTAATTTAAAATTTAAAAATCACGTTAAAATAATTATTTTCTAAAATTAAAGATGAATATGAAAATAATTGCCCTATTATAAGAGGTTTACCGAAGATGTGTTTTATTTTTACTTCTACATCAAAATTAATTGAATTCATAAGTCCCATACTACAAGACCTATACTTTTTCTTAAAAAAAATTCATTGAAAAGTATAACAATTTGTTTTGATATTTCGTTTCAGAAAAAAATAGCTTCGTTATTCAAGCAAAATTTTTTGGCATCTAGGTCAAGTACAGCAGATTTAAAATACGTAAAACGCAACAAAAAACTGAAATTTTAATTTTTTTATGATAATTAAATTTTGTAGCTATTACTGTCATTTTCGTCACTATTAGTTTAGTTACTAAGAAAAAAACCGCATTCATTGTTCAGGTTGGATTTCAAACCATTTTTCTAGCGATTTCTGCACAGTACAACGCTAAGACAATCTTTTGAGTTCCCACTGCTTTACTAGTTTTAATCAAAAATAGATTTGCTTATCCTCCAGTTTTGCACCATTTTGAGCTCCTGTTATTGTCCGCCTCCTCCTTGAGCTTCCGGATTCATCGCTGATGAAATCAACATAAATATAACCACTGGCACAATGTACATCCACTAAAACAAGTTTTTTTATTGTTAAATAATACTAAACATTGTACTATTAATAAAAAATATTCTCCGTCACTCCCAACCATAGGTGAGAAAGGGGGGGGGGGGGTAGGGTGGGGTCCACCCCCCTAGCCTCGAAATTTTGGGACCCCCCCCCAGACGAAAATCTAGGAGGGCCCCCTCCCCCCAAATTTCCGAATTTTTTACCCCTGACCCCCCTCTAGATTTTGAAATCTGACCCCCTCCCCCTCGGGAAAATTTTAGGTACCTTTATTATACTAAATTTTCTTCCAAAAACGTGAATTTTCATCACATATTCATGCTTTTACACCCTTTTTATACATGAATATGGCTTTTTATTCAATAAAATGTAGTATTATCCTATAAAAAGAACAATTATTAAAGTTATTATGGTTTAAAACTGTTTTGCTTTGGACACCGGACCCCACCTGACCCCCATCTAGATTTCAAAATTTTGCACCCCGGGTCGACCCCCCCTAAAAAACTAGGGGGGGGGGTCCGAACCCTCTGGGACCCCCTCCTAGAATTCAAAATTCAATTTACCCCGGGTAAGTGGGTAACCACCACCCCCTAGTTTCCCCGACCGTTCTCACCTATGCTCCCAACCAGCGTTCAAATATGTGCGAATGGTAACGCGTTATTATTGGCAGTAGTGCGAAACCTTTTCCATAAATAAGCAGATCCTGTTTTAATCGAAAGGTTACCCAAGCCCCGTATAAACATTCAAAAACTCATGTCAACGTCGACCAATCTGTATTATTGGTTTTCCATTAAAGCACCGGGGTCTCATGGGTACCATTACCTATGGGTAGCACCAGGTTGCTGGTTCTTTTCTTCTGCAAGGCCAAAACACCGATCCATGGACGACAGTCACGGGTGCAAACTTACTGCAAATCAAACTCAGAATTTATGCTCACATAATATTTATTTAGAAAACATAAGTAAAATTTGCAAAAACGTACATATTTGGCTAAAAAAGATCGGTTGTCAACTCCTCCTTGTTCTCCAGCTTGACGTTCTAGTCGCTCTTTTTCAATTTTTTGCACGTACGCCTGTGTTTCTGGTCTAAAAAAATTTTAATGGGCAAAAAAGTTAAAATTGTTATTATTAGAACGTTGATTTGACATGTGCCAACTATTAGTAAAGTCAACCGAAGTGTTCCTGAACCAAAGGGTAAGTGTTAGATGGGATACAACATTTTTGCTCTACTTGATCTATATCAGTGGCGTGCCTAGGGGGGGGGGGGGGGGCGGGGGGGGGCGGCCGCCTCCCCCCGAAATCCGGCGAAGCCGGATTTTTTCGTAAAGCGGGATACATTTTTTTTTTTGAATTTTGGGAGAGAAAATTTTTTTTGTTAAATATTAATACAGAAACTTTCCTGGTGAATTGCAAAAGCATAATAGTCAAAAAACCAAATTTTCCCCGCTTCGCGGGTAGTTTAAATTGACAATTTATCTTAGTTTTTTGATTTCAAATCGATGTTGCCGCTTAATAGTTAAAGCATGCATGTTAAATAAAACTACTATAAACACTATTAACCTTTTTTTAACGTTTTTAAACACATGTTTTAAATGTATAGGGATAAATAAAACTTAAATTTTGAATTAATTATCATCTGGAATTAAAATTTCTAGTGTATTTTAGCGCCTTAAATTAAAAAAATTTCCTTTCCCGGGAGCCAATCTGCCCCCCTGGACCCCCTTGACAAGGGACTTGTCCCTTGACTCCGCTGGGGGGCTGCCGCCCACCAGACCCCCCTCAGGGTTAGTATATACCTTTCCAGACCGCTCCCCTCCGAAATAAAATTCTGGGGACGCCACTGATCTATATGATACTGACTTAACTAACTTTTAGTTGTGACCCAACACAAGTTACTCCGATTGGGTTCGTCCCTAAAGTTTTTAAAACAAGAAATCGAAAGGATTTTATGACAGTATACTAACTATTACTTTTATTTAAAAAATGAGCATTTAACTAAGCCAGCATTTAAATTAAAATAATAATCGGATTTTTGGTGGAGGGGGGAGGTTAAAAGTATTCGCACCCCGCCAGAAAGTTTCACCCAAAATTTTAGGGGAGCAGTATTAGGTACTTTCTAATTTTTGGGAGGGGAAAGGCAGGGGTATAAAGAAGTGAGGGAGTTGTAAGTGTATTGTGAAGTGTTACGTCCCTCCCACTTCGACTTTCTTCTCTGGCCACTTATGACTACCTGTGGCTGGTCCATTTGATTTAGAAGAATCGAGATTTTAAAAATGTTACAAAGCTAAATGTGCCTAATCCCTCTTTTTTGCATTAGATATGTGAAACACAAATTATATACAATATAAAGTGTTAATAAATGGCGATTTTCACTCCCTTCTGTTGTTCGGCCGTGTTGGCCAACTTTTTTTTTCTTCATTATTTCAATAAATTTGGCTGCCTAAATTTTCAGCGCCCGCTTATATTTATTATTTTCGTTTCTACCTTGGAATATAATTATTATATTGTAAATTATTTATTAAAAGTCTACTATATTCGGCGAAAAAACCCCCTACCCGGGTCCGTCGGCGACGTCGACCGGTCTGACAGTGGTGTTGAAGGAATCCACTTGGAAATCCGTCAAATCCCGCTCCAGTCCTTCCGGGCTGCAGGTCCGGGACTCCGCCGTAGAGTCCAACACCGGCTGGACTGTGAGGGAGATGACGCGCTGCTTGGAAGTGTCCAGACTGATGGACAGAATTTCGCTCAGCTCCGACCTGATCATTCGACACTGGAACAAGAAGAAAATTAAATACAGATTTATAATTAACAGAAACACGCAACCATAGATATTATATTCGTCGTTACTACGGCAAAATGAGCCACTGTCATTATAAAATACACGTGATTGTGACTCATTCTGTAGTTAAGAGGGCATTGTTTTAGATTTAAAATGAGTCACAGACACAAATTTTTTTACGAACTGTTGCTCATTTTGCCGTAGTAACGACGATATATACTATGATTTTTTAAAATTTTTGGGTTGACTGTGGCCACTTTTTTTTAATTTGTGTCATTTTTGCGGCCATTGGTTTTGAGTCTCTATTACACAAGGGTTTTCCTAATCATTTATCTACTTTTGCTGAAAATTGTAAATCAGAAAAAAACACATTTTTTTCTAATTTATCTCATGATTAGAGTTATTTTAACTTCACTATCATTTGTATTTAACAACAATTTCGCACTAAATTGCACAAGTAGGGTAACTGACTTAAATTTGATTAGCTTGGGCAATGGGCATGAGCCATGGACTATTAGTTTTGCCATGCGAAAGTTATAATATGAACTGCGTGCGACTAGATAGATGACATCCATTTAGCCAGACGCACTTCATTTTATAAAACTTTGAGCGTTGTACAAATAACAGCCGGTTGTTAAAATTAAGGCCGGCCGAATTTAAGTCAGTTAATTTTCTAAATATACTAAAAAATTTTATTCGCTCGCTAAACCCAGTTTTGTAGCCTCACTCACCGTGTCCGTGAAACTCATGACGAATGTGTCCGGTGCGATTTTGGGCTCCGCCAATGAGACGGCAGTGCGGAGTCGGTAGAGCCCGCCCTCCGCCGCCGATTTGAGCATCTGGTATTTTTCGTCCCGGGAGAGGGCGGGACCGGGGACGAAACGGGCGCTCACCGGAGAGCCCGGCCGGCCCTGGACTACTCGGATACTGCCCCGTCCGCTGAAGTCACGCCCGCCGAAGGCGTGTTCCAAAGGGATGTTCCAGTCTCCTTCTAAACCCTGAAATACAATCTATCGGGTTTTTTAAATTTATTATAACACAAAAAAACAAAAATCGTAATATACATACTACACTTCGACTTGTATTCACTACTTTTAACAGTTTTTCTTAAACCGAAACACCCGCAAAAATTTGAATTGTCTTAGTCAAGGACGTACCCAGGGTTTCATTTTAAGGGGGGGGGGGGGCGGATTGTAGTACAAAAAAATTTCGGAAGGGGGCAAAGGCGCGCCCCCCCCCGCCTCCCCCCTGGTTACGTCCCTGGTCTTAGTATAATAAAAAATCCTGAAAATGTGGGCTCCCTCAAAACGTAGTTTCCCCTCCCCTTCAAAAAAATTTTGGAGGCTACTTTTTCGCAGTGGTTTTTGACTATAAATATGCTTTTGGAACGCATCAAAAATGTGTCTGTATTAATATTAAAGAAATTTTTATTCTTTTCTACAATTCAAAAAATGTAAAGGTCCTTCCCTACTTACAAAAAAATCGGGTTTCGCCGGATTTTGGGCCCCATCACTTGGAGACGCCACTACTTTTTCGTACCTATAGTAATGTTGCCCTCAAAGGTATAAAACCCCTTAGATTTTGTCACGTAGAAATGTGAAGAAAGACTGAAAACGTTTTTTTTTCGGTATGCAGCAAATCCAGCAGGAGTGCCACGCCATCTGTTATAATACATGGGTTTGGCACTACTCTTAAGAGAGGCCGATTATTAATTCTATTCACAAAAAAACGAAAGAAAAAACTTACAGATACTTCTGAAAGACCAAGGACAAATAAGCACCAAATAAAACGAATTCCCTCCTCCAGCTCCATAGCAGTTTTTGCACGCTAAAACCAAAAACTAACAGTGATTACTATAATCAGAGAACAAAAAGATTATTTCAATATATCGTCATTATTATACAGCAAAGTATTAATTAAACAAGCAATTCGGTTAATTATTACAAATAGGGCCCGACCGGATCCATGATTTTGGATCCGGCCGGACTGGACCGGATCCAAAGGAAGATCCGGCCGGACCGGAACCGGATCGGATCTGTATTATATATTTTAAAATCAATACTATTCTCTAGTAATGAAATAAAATAATAAAAGGTATTGTATTGGCTTAATACTTGCCAAATAACCTCAATAAAGCAAAGAAACTTTATATATAAACTAATCTCTTAACACAGTATTAGACACAATGTTTCAATTACCTGATTTCCTCTTTAACAATGCCCAAAAGCAATATCTCGCAGTAGGATATGATAAATGTTTTTATACTGATAATAATCTAGCATATCATAAAATAAATGTCTATTCAAAATGTGAAGTTAAAAATTTAATTAAGTTTGTCGTTAACAATACATATAAAATTTCTGGAATTATTTTAAACAAATATCTGGTATACCTATGGGAGGTATGCGTTTAAAAACCAAAATATTACCAGTGATTGGTTATAAAAAATTGAAAAGAATATATGAAAATTTTTGAAAAAGTTACCGAACAAATTGTAACGATCCCCTGATAGTATACCAGTCTTATTTTTAAAACCTTTAGCAAATGTTCTAGCTGAGCCTCTATAATTTTTCAAAAACAACCATAAAGCCAAAATGCTTAAAATAGAGTAGCTAAACAATAATTTTGAACAGATATTTGATTTAAAAAATGATAGAAACTATTTAATGTTTAAACTCTGCTAAAACAACAAGAAAAAAATTTGCATAAACTTAAATATATAGACTCTAAACTAATTTGTGTGTAATATAAATTTTATTAAAAAACAAAATATACAAAATACAACACAAATTAATGTATAAAAAGTTTAGAAATAAAATTAAATATGATTAAAAAAATAAAAGACATAACCTAATCAAAAATAAAGAGACCCATCATGGGTGAAAACATTAATTCTATCGCGGGATAATAGCATAGCATAAGTCAAAATTTGTGGTGGGAGTGTCAAAATAAGATAAAATAAAAGTAATGTTATTATATTCCTGTAAAAAAACTCAGATTCGGCCAAGATTCGGTTTTTTTAAAAAAAGATCCGGTCGGACCGGACTGGATCCAAAAATGACCGGATATACCGGATTTGTCGGACCGGATTCCCGGTCAGGTCCTAATTACAAATACGTAAAAAAGCAAAGAATTGTAAAAAAAATAATGGCGGAGCATGCAGCCTCCACAAACGTAGGATGGCTAAAAAATTCAGAATAAAACTTCAATTTCTCATTTACTGAAAAGTTATTCACGGGTTTTAGGTGGCCAACCATGAGTTTTATTGATGGGCAGTTTCTGTTCCGGATGTTCCGGGCAAAATTTGGAATTCCGGTCTTGATCCCTGTTTCGAATTTTTGGAAAATATCAATTCTGGTTCCAGTTCCTGATTTTTGGAAAATACAAATTCCGGTTCTGGTTCCGGTGTTAAGAGGATTTCACAGTGTGATAGGCAGTTACGGTTTCGGATGTTCCGGACAAAATTTGAAATTGCGGTTCCTGTTCCGGATTTTTAAAAAAATCTCAATTCCGTTTCCGCATTTTTGGAAAATTTCAATTCCGGTTCTGGTTCCGGGGGTTCCGTAGTTCAGCTCACCACTAAGTGTTTAGGTGAGTTTATAAGTTTTTTGCTCCCGTTTACGACTTACTAAACATTTAACACATGAAACGAAGTCCTTTAGCGTTCCGCAAGATTCAAAACATTAACATTTTTACAAAATAGTACAATCAAGAATAATAATACTAAAACTGTTGAACTCCGTGTAAGAAAACAAATTAACGTATGTTATTGTATACAGACTTTCAAAATTGTTCATTAGATATTAATGAGATAATGCAATCAAAACAATCGTTTTGTTCGCACACTAGGCCGTTGGTCGTTACGCTTAAAAGAAAACTTTCGCGTGAGCTATAGTGCAAGTATATCAGCTGCATTTTTGATTTAACCGCTGAAAGAAACTTAGAACAACGCGAGAGCTGTCATTACGTTACTAAGTCGATTTTGTCCACAATAACAAATTATTCTGAGCTATTATTGGCGATTGCGGAAAGGCGAAAACTGCAGTCACGACAAATTTTCTTGTTGTAGTAGCAAAGAAAATGGATCAAATTTTTTTTAAAAAGAACACTAAGATAAATCCACTCCACATTAATTAAAAACTACAAATAACTGCAGTTTTTTTGCTCAAAATCTACGAACCCAAGTAAAATTTTATTTCTTAGCACTAAAATTTTACTTAGGTTTATTTAAATTTTTGTTCTTTTATGGTTTTAAAAACATAACTGTTTAATTATAATTCTCTTTAAACCATTATTCAAAAATAATCATTTCTAGAAAAACCAATTTTTATGGAAATAAAAACGGGCACAAACCAGAGAAACGACAAAAACAACATAACGTAGAATATTCTAAAAACTTTATTTAAAAAATGGATGAAACCATTACAGCCATTTAAAACTTTTTAAACACAAGAAACATTATAGCATAAAAATAAACACATAGTATTCAATAAGTTCTATAAATGCAAAATGTTAAAATATGAATAATGCAATTTAATACTGTCACAAATTGGGTTTAAGCATAATATTAATTAATTTGAAACAATAAAATATTTCGTTGTTTTGCCACATAACCAAAACTAAATTTGCCTAATATTTACTATAATTTACGCTAAAAATGTGATAAATGGCACAAAAATATAAGTAATTATATATCGCAATGAAAGTTTTATTTGGCCCAAAAAAAATCAATGCTTCCGTGGGTGACATTTGTAATTGTTTTATTTTTTTCGCCAGTGCAGAAAAATAATAGTTCTGTTTTATACAACATTGATTTGTGTTAAAACCTTCGAGTATTGGCTAAATATAATCTACAACCCGATTTTCTGGCACAGTTATAGTTTTGAATATTATTTTCATACTGACTACTATTAATAATACATAATAAAATTACTAATACAAGCGATGAAAAAAATTACAATAATAAGATCAGTATGGTATGAAAGACAACGAATAATTTCGTATATAATCAAATCTAATATTATTGGACATGTACAAACAGTATGAACACATATGGTTTCGAGGTTTATATTCGTCTTCTCCTATTTAAAGAAAAAATATCGTTTATGATGCTAAAGTGGGAACACGATACTGCATTAGAAAATCATTTTGTGTAAAATACATCTGGTAACAGTAGGTTTTATAAAGAAAGATTTTAACCATAAAGTAACGCTGCAATGACGGCTAAAGTCATTTTTTTCAGAATATTGAGCAGGGGGAGGGAGAGAGAATTTCTATTCTAAAATCTCGAAACTCCAGAGTCCAGACACCCTCCACCCCTTAAAATTTGGGGGTAACCCGAAAACCCCTCCCCAAATTTTTTTGGGGCAAACCCCCTTCAAAATTCAGGGGTTGGGTATACCACAAAAAAAAAACTCGGAGGCTGCCCACCTATGGGCGAAGCTCACCAGCAGTGTAGTAACGGAATGAATAATAGTATTTAGCAATCTAATAAATTAATTATCTATACAGCTTGATTTTGATTATTAAAATATTTTGATTTTCGCAGTAACTAATAAAAAATAAATAATAACAAATTTCATACCTAATCCAAATTTATGATTAAAATTCTGAATTTCCTACGAGTCTGAAAACATCATTCATATTTGTTTTCAATTTGTAATTTGCTATGCCCAGAGAAATTTAATAATGAAAATATTAATCAATTTGTTATTATCCAGAAATTTTTAGCAAAATAATAATGATTTTTTCTTCCATACTCTGTTTCGTTATCTTGGTTTTGTTTTCTTTTTTTTTCAAATAAAATTTTATATCGACTTTAAAGTTTGTAATGTATTTGAATTTTCCAGAGCTTCAATACAAACAAATTTTAAAATCTACAGCAAAATTTAATTTAAAAAATTATAAATTTTAAATCCTTAAATAATTTATTTACCCACAAAACAAGATTATGGAATTAAAAATTTAAGGTTTCAGATGTTTTAAAACTTTGCTGTTAAATATAAATTTTTTTGTTTGATTAGCAGAATTAACTTATTTAAGTTTCATTTTTTTAAATCTGAGGAGGGCACGCTAGGATAGGCAGGTGGGCAGGGGGGGTTTATACCCCCAAAAATCCCGATTATAGCCGACACCCCCCCCCCTAAAATTTGAGGGTACCTCGGACATCCACACCCCCTTAGAATTTGGGGGGTCCCAGTACTAAAAACGCTAAAAATCGGGCATTTGAGGTATACCCCAAAAAATTTTTTGGGACACCCCCTCCCTTAAATTTCAGGGGTCAGGTATACCTCCCAAAAATCTGGGAGGCTGCCCACCTAATGCTATGAGTATTCCATATGACCACCTTTGAATCCTTTTAGGATACTACTTGATATACATTGGATTCGTAAAAAAAAGAATTTGAATGTTAAAATTTGGGATAAGGTGTGAAAAGCAAGCGCTTCATAAGGAAATCTTTCGGTGACACATAACCGAGAGAGGTCCACAAAATGTTTTCGCAACTAGGCCGCAAAACTGCAAAACGTTAGAGACATTACGAGCGCAGTCCGCAACGAGCTCGTTCACTTTGTATTATTCTGTTCTTTTTAGATTGACAGTAGGTTTTTTCCGCAACGAGCTCGTTCACTTTGTATTATTCTGTTCTTTTTAGATTGACAGTAGGTTTTTTTTTAAATTCCTGAATTATCTTAAAATTTTCGTTTCATTCGGTTGATATGTAAATTTCTTTCACATGGTAACCAATATCGCGTTTTCTCTCTTCTCGGAATCGAGCCAAATCCTTTCGAGTCACTACTCCTCGTACCTAAAAATATCATTTTTGAAGATAGTTATTGAACCGATAAAGGATTATTTTTAACAGAAAAGTTAATGTATACAAACAAAAGGTTATCTTCTGTTTGTATACATTGACATTAATTGCATTATCTCTTTTCATTTTGTTCTGCAACATAAGCTACTTCATTGTTGTCACTAATTTAACGGTTTTATTAAAAATACTTTTAAAATTATTCTAATTAAAATTTATCAAGTTTTCGAAAATACATTTTGCTTTATTGTTGGTTTCATCTGATAAAGAGATAATGTAAAACACAATGAAGATGATTACAAATAAAGTTTTAAAACCTTTTTATTTTATCTACCTTGTTGTAATCGTCCACTACAAAGAGATATCGTAAACCTAATCCACGAAACAAGTGGAATATAGATGATAAGGAAGCTTCAATAGGTACTCTAAAACAAAATACAGGTTTCAAAAAACATATTAAGGTAGGGTTACTAATTTATCACGAACAAGTTTACATAGTTATTTTATCAGACAATACCGTTATTTATCGTAAAAATATTATTATACTTACTTATAAATTAATATCTTTACCTATCACATAACTTTTACGCGCATCTTTCCTTTTTTTTAAATAATTAAAACCTCTCATCCCATAAATTTCAAACGTAAAAAAAGAAATTTTGTGATGACAAAAATGCAGTTGTTTAAAAAAGAACCAGGGCAAAAATTGCTAACAACAAAAACTACTGCTAAGAAAAACATTTTTGTAGCCTGCAAGACTACAAAAATCTTTGTACTTGGAAGGCAAAGGGTTCATAATGGACGAATGTTTGTACCTGGAAGGCGAAGGGTTCATAAATGGACGAAGGTCAATCCACGAATCTCGGTCCTCTTCCGTTAGGGTTAAGGTGCTTATTGAGGCTTTTCTGTTCGGAAGGGCGTCTCTAAAGGCACTTAATTTTGGCTTTCTGTACCCTGGCACAGGATTATTTCCTTCTTGGTCTTCTGTGAAACACTAAAACAAACGGGTTTTAAAAATATAATGGATTACTAAAATATAAAACTTATTATTCGAGCAGCAATTCTAACAAAATTATGATTGTTTTAATTTTAATTCTTTATAAAAATTTATTTACAGACAATCAGTAATTATTTACAATAACGAAGCTTTAATTGTTCAGTAGAAAATTTTAAGTTGCCGCTATTAAAGCAAAAAATAACCTCCTCCAAAACTTAATTTTTTTAAAAATAAATTACGGTTTTTAAATATTTTAAATTTTCCAGATAAGCTTACCCTGTGATCCAAAAGTGTAACCAGTTGCGATCTCAAGATCAAGCCTTTTAATCTTCCATATCCTTCTACATTTCGATTAATCAAATCCTGTAATTTTTAATACATAACACATAAACATTAAAATTAAACGATCAATATTATTTTTTATAAGTTGTTTATAAATGTTTTTTGTACATAACATTTTAATTTTTTGTTTTTGTGTTTTTTTGGGGTGCCCCCCAGGGTTTTGTTGCTTACCCCCCAATTTCCTTCCTTGGCGGCACCTAAGTGCTATTAGAAAAACGATTCGGTCAACAAAAAATTTGAGGGGGGATAGTGTTGTGGAAAATTATGATTAGAAGCGTTAATAAAAACGTTAGAAGCGTTAATAAGGATTAAAGTTAAAACTTGCATAATAGTCTTTATATTCTATGAAGTAATCGTAGGAATTTCAAGGTGGCTTGGGGGTCAACTCTGGTTCCAAATAGTTGTTTATTCATTGGTGAAGTTCAGCTGCCAGATTGCCAATCTTTCTCTATGATAGTGGAATTCTTGAGGGTGGTGAGTCTGTGAGTATATGTGTCAGTGTTTATAGAGTTCGAGGGTATAGTGTTTAGAGGGTATGTTGTATTGTGTTTGGATGGCGTGTGGTTGGAAGGGATTGTAAAACAGAGTAGGGATTGTGGTTGGTTGTTTGTAGATTGTTGTTTGATGGTCGTTTTTTTGTTCGTTTATTATTTTTAGGAGAAGTGTTGCAGAAGGTTATAAAAATTGGTATGAGATTGGGTAGTAGGTTGGTGAGGGAGCGGGTGGGTGATTGGTTGTATGCTTGCAGTGTTGTTGAGTAGTTTGAGTTGTAGCAGTTTGAGGGGCTTGTAGGGTTGGAGTCTGTGTTTTCGGGGTTTCGGAGGGAGAGGTTGAGGAGTATATTGTAGAAGAGTAGATAGAATTGAGTTGATTATGTAGATGGTATTTAAGGTTGTAGAGATGAAGTAGAATGTATGGTTCTGCTGGTTGCAGGAGTGTGTTTGGGGTTGGTGTTGGTTATTTTTGTTGTTGAGGAGTAGCAGTAGAGAGTTTATAAAAGTTTGGTAGGCATGTGGGTGTGTGTGTGTGTTTGGTAGTGGGTGAGTAGGTGTTTGATGATCAGGGTTCGGTAATCTAGTTTAGTTAGCAGAGTGAACTTATTTGTATATTTATTGTGATGTGTGTATCTGTTTTGGAAGAGTATTATGAGTGCTAGTATGGTTTTGTATGAGTGTGTGTGTGTTTTGGGGTATAATTGTGTAGTTGTGTGGGTATTCTGGGTTAGTAGATTTTATTTAATGTATGTCTGGTTTATTAGTGTAGTGTTGGTGTGTGTGTGTGTTGTATGGGTGAGTGGGGAGGGTAGTATAGGGGAGGTGGGTGAGGTGTTTATAGGATTTGTAGTAGTTCGGGTTAGATAGGGTGAGTAGGAAGATGGTTGGTGATGGTGGGGTTAAGTGGTGTTATTTTGTTTTTGGTTTTGTAGAGGGTTTGAATATAGGATGTTTTTTTATGGTTGTTTGAATAGTGAGTGTCTGAGTGGGGGGGTGGTAGGTGGGGTAGGCGTAGAGCAGTGTGTAATGTTGAATGGTAGTGTTAAGGAGGAGGAGTAAAGTGGTGAGATATGGTAGCTGTTGAAGGGGAGATAGGGACGGGGAATTGGGTGATAGAGTGATTTGTAGTAGAGGTAGATTGTTTTTATGAAGATTTTGTAATAGAAGGGGTTGATATGGAGGGGAAGACTGGTGCTGATCTAATAGTTGCTTAGTTTAGAGGGGGTAGGTGTGGTAGGGGTAGTTGGTATAGGGAAATAGTAAGTATTTTAATGATGAATGGTCTATATGGGGCCTAGTGGTATTAGGGTTTGTATGAGGTTTTTTTGTTTAGGGTGTGTTCAAGTTGGTTTGAGGGTATGTAGTAGTTTAAGGTATGGGGATGGGTTGTTGATTGGGATAGGTTGGGGGTTATTGGGTGTTAGGGTTGGGTGGTTTTGAGTTGGGTAGAAGAGAGATGAGTGTGAGTTATCTGTGTGTGAAGTATTTTTGTGTATAGGAAAATATGTTTTTAATTTGTTTATATTAGTTTGGTATATACTGTTTGTATTGAGTATGTGAGTATGGGGTGTGAGATGCTGAGTTGTGATTATATAGTCGTTGTTAGAGATTTTGGGGTTGTAGTCAGGTGGTAGGAGTTGAGGAAGAGAGAGGGTGTAAGTTGAGAGGGAGGGAAGAGAGGATGAGGGATTCCTATCTGAGGGGTTTTTATTTTAGGGGGTTTTCTTTTAGATTTGTCTGATTTATCCGTTGTTAGTATTATATGATAGAATTTAGCCAGGTATGCATATTGACTGATATGTTTAATGATGTGTTAGGGTATTAGACGGTTATGTGCTTTAGTATGGTATAGGATAGAGGATGGGGTGTGTTATTGGCTGTTAAGGTGAGTTTTTGTATCTGATTCTATTGTCTGATGTAGGATAGATGTGTTTGTGGTAGGTTAGGAGTTTACTGGATAGGGGTTGATCTATCGTGGGTTTTATATATATAGTTGGTTTTTTTTGGTAATAGGATGAGTTTTGTTAATAGGATGAGTGCTGTTGAGAGTGATAGAGGGCTGATGTTAGAGGGATCGGTCTTATATTTTGGGGGTCTGGTATCTGATATGGAGGTTTGGGAGTTGAACAGAGCTTGGCAAGATTCCTATAGTTTGGCAGAGTTTATATAGTTTTAATGAGATTAGAGGGATGTTATTTAAGTAGAGGGAGTATTATTGGTAGAATGTTCTGGGGAAATGCTGTTAGGATAGCATATTATTCTCGTAGTGAGCTGCTGTGAGCTGCTCTATCTATTTTGTAGTGATATAGGAGGGATGGGTATGGTATTGGATTGGTGATTGATTGCTTATATAGTTGTTTCTTCTTATGCAGGTGTACTGGAGTCTACTGGTTGTTTATGTTTTGGGTGTTCGTGGGTTGTGTTTTGAAGGTTGAAGGGTTATAGATGTAGATGGTAGTTATAGAGATTTGGATATTCGCTATCTGATCTGGTCTTGATTCCATTGTGGTGTGGGATAGTATTGAGATAATAGGGTTGTAAGGGTGGTAGGTATGTGATGGGTAGGTGTTGAGATGGTATGTGGGAGTATATATGGGATATATTCTGATTTTCGATATGTTGTGAGATGGTGTTAGGAGGTATGGCTGATGTGTGTGATTATGTGTGATTATGTTATCTGCGCGTTTCCGGGGTGTAGCAGGGGTGTAAGTCTTGATGTATATGCGAAGGGTTCGTGATGGGTTAGTGATAGGTTGGGTATATGTGGTGTTCAGAGGGCTATTTGAGGATTGTTTTCGTGTGTAGTTGGGTATAGAATTAGGGGATGCATTTAGCAGAAGTATGTAGATATATTTAGTGGATGATTTCAGGGAGAGATTATGTGTAGAGTAGATATGTTTAGTTGGTTTGTTTCTTGTATTTGGTTGAGTTAGCGTATTGGGAGTAGTTAGTCTGTAGCTGGTATGTGAGAGCTGGGGTGGTGGTGGTTGGGAAGTGTAGGAAGGAGTAGCAAGAAGAGGGAAGTGATCGGAGGAAAGGATAGCAGGCATGGTGAGAGGGCATATGGAGGGAGTAAGAGTAAGAGAGTAGATAATAGTGGTAGGTGATCAGGTAGCAGAGGAAGGATGGAGGAGTGAGGGATGAGGGTGGGTTGAGGGATGATGGAAAGGATGATGGGAAGGAATACTGGTGGTAATAGAGATGCATATTGATTTGAATGTATATTTGATGGATATAAGGTGGGTGGTAGTAGGGTGTATGTAGTAGATAGATTGTAGATGATGAGGTAGGTGGGTAGGGGAGGATGGATGGATGTATCTAAGTCGTAGGTCGGAGGATGGTATAGAAAGAGGAAGTGAATTATGTATTAGGAATTAGTAGGTCTCGGGATTCGAAGTTGACGAGGTGGGGACTGGCTATAGCTATATTGTATAGGATCGATTGTTGTGATGTGGAGATGTGATGAAAAGATAGATATGATCTCGTGCAGTGGAGGGTAGGCGAGCGGAGAGGAAGATTTGGAGGGGTGGGGTATTGTAGTGATGGGTTGGGTTGAGTTATGTGTATGGCAATGATATTGGTTTGGTGTGAGGAAGGGATGTATTGAGTTAGTATGTTATGTGATTGATAGATGGATGCATGATAGGATAAAAATGTTGTATCGTGGGATATTTTTTGTTGTGGGGGGGGTGGAAAAGTGGATGATAAAGGGGGGGGGAAGGGAGGAAAAAAAAATAGTTAAGAGCGCAGCAAAGAGAAATATCTGAGAAAACCAAAAAGCGGCAAAACAAGGAGAAGAAGCAATAGTAGGAAGGAAAGGAAAAAAGGAAGTTGGGTAAAAGGGGAACCGGGAGCGGAAGAAGAAAGGGAAAAAAAGGCGGGGACGCCAGACCAGAAAAACCAAAAAGACGCAACAAGAACAAAAAAAGAAGAGGAAGAAAGAAACAAAACAAAACAAGAGGGGAGGGCGAGCGGCAGGATTTGGTTGGTAGTGGAAGAGAGGTGAGAGAAAAAAAAAAAAAATAGATGAAAAAAAGAAGAGAGGGGGGGGGTGGAAGAGAGAGACTGGGGGAGTAAGTGAAGCGGAGAGGAGAGAGAACGAGGAGGGGGGTGCTCGTGGTAGGACTGTGGTGTTAAGGCGGAAATATGTGGATCCCCCCCCGCGCGGGGTAGAGAGGGGCGCCGAGAGGGAGGACAGGCACCAACCCTACAGTGCAGTAAAAACATTGGCTGGATCAGCACTGTTTGTTTTTTATTGTTTTCCTATTCTGGAATTTGAGGAACTTGAAATTTAAGGCTGAATATTTTATATAGTTAAACCAATGCCTGTTCAAATCAATTTCTTTTATTTTAGGTACCAAGTTTTCATTTTCACGGCTCTAAGTTTTTGAAATTTTGAAACCGTTACTTTTTTTCAACGTACCTACAAAGAAAGGCGGAACAAGTGTTTTTACTTAATTCAAAGTAAGCTAAACAGTATTAAAAAAGCCTGTTCAGTGTCCCATGGGGGTTTAACGAAGGGGAACACGGCATTTTCAAAACGGTGGTGCATGGGAAGATTTTTTTTTCTAACCAAGGATGTGGAAAAAAGAGGTGAAAAAAAAAAAAAGCAAATTCAAAAAAAAAACAAAACCAAACAGCTTTAAATTGGCTTCCAATTTTGTTAAAATATGTTAAAAACTGCAAAAATTTTGCGAAAAATAGGTCAAAAGTGGCCCATATTTTTTCATATCAGAGCCAGAGACGGGCACCAATAATGACGAGCACCGATAATAAAGCGGGAAGGGCCATTTCCGGATTTTGCAAAGGTCTGGAATAAATATTTGCAAGCCTGGCTAGTTTTGCAATATTGTACCTACTGTATTCCAAAAATAACTTTAGATACGACGAATATCGAATTTTTTTTCTTAAAACCAAAAGTTTATAATAATAATATATTAAAATACTTTTTCTGGGTCAAAATCTTCAACGACCGGGTAACCGTGATGGTTTTCCATTGAAAGCATTGCAAATATTCTACCAACATTTTCTACTTGACGAAAACTTGTCACATTGCTTGACATCACATTTCTAAACTTTGGTTTTTCAATATAACGATTATAACCATTTAGACAATAAAAGACCGGGGGAAGGTGTCGCTTTAAAAAATTTTGGAATGGGCACAAGAACTCACCTTATGTATTATTTCTCCATCTCTGTGTGTTTTGTATTAAATTCTGTGCAAACTACCTATTATATTTATATAACTTTTTGCATGCAAGAACACTTTTTGGATGGCATAATTTAGAATGCAATGAGAGCAAGAGGTATTTTTTTGATTAAACCTTATTTTTGTTTAAAAAAATGATGTCCCCTGACAAAATTTATTATTATTTTATTAATAATTATAAGTCCTTTTATTAACTAATATTTTTTTTTCTGATAGTTTAAACATACGGAATCTGTTTATGTATGCATGTACTATGGTATCTATCTATGTTAAATATTATGAGGGCAGCCACCTGGGTTTTTTTTTTTGAGGATCGTCCTTTCAAACCAATTTTAAAGCCTAAGAAGATAAAGACATTGTTCACTAAAAATCTGTTATAATACCAGAGTGTTTTTGTGGAGAAAAATAATACAAAAACTAACCAATGTTTTCTATTAAAACAGCGTAAATAATAATCTCAATCAATGTTCTTTGGAACACCAAGTTCGAAATTTGTTGTATAACGATTGAATTTAACATTAAAGATGTTTGTTTGCCAGCAGGAAAATATTTTTAATTAAGTATTAGTGATCGGCAGTTCCGGTTCCTGTTCCGGATTTTTCGAAAATCTCAATCCCGGTTCTGTGCCCGTTTCCGGTGTTCCGGGGGTTTCCGCATTTTGATAAGCTAAGCAGTTGCGGTTCCCGGTTCCGGGCAAATTTGGAATTCCGGTTCCGGTTCCGGATTTTTGGAAAATCTCAATTCCGGTTCTGGTGGTTCCGCAGTTTCGCCTATTACTTTAAGTATGTTTTTACACAGATTAAGGAAACAAAAAATAACATGGCTTACTTAGCTAAGATATGAGACGATGGTTTTGGCGGTTCCCATCCAAGTAAAGGAACCTCAGCAAGTTCAATATGGATGTCATATAAGCCCTGCAATATTTAAAGTTTCTAAGATTTCTAATTCAATATTCATAGTTCAATATTATTTGTTCCTAATTTGCTGGAAGCAAAGATCATAGTTCAGTATTCTAGTTCAATATTAGATTCATAGTTCAATATTATTTGTTCCTAATTTGCTGGAGGCAAAGATCTACATTACATGGATGATTTCTGGCAACGAAAATAATAATAATAATAGCTTTTATCGCAATAAAATTTTTTTCTTAAAACGCATTTTTTGTAATTATTAAAAGGAAATCAATAATGCTAGTAAATGTTACAAAAAAAAACAAATTCATCAACTTTACTGCTAAAGTCAAAGTAAAAAAGAAACGTCCCTCTGGCTACGACCATTCCAAGAATAGTATACAAAATAAAATATAAAATAAATACAAAATTAAATAAAGTTAAATAAAAAAATAAACAATACCTCGTTAAAGTAGTCCCCGACCCATTTGGCGGTCATCAGTATGAGCATAATGGGAAGACCAAAAGTTATATTGTGCGTGGCTTCGATAATGATGGCGCAGAGGCTGATCGTCATTCTCACCACTCCACCCAGCTGAGCGGCGGCACCGGCTAATGCGTATTTACCCGGATCTAAATGCTATAAATAGCGAATATAAGCACACAAACAAGAACACTGCACATTGGAATAATCGCAAAAATAACAACAAATTTAAATTTACAATGAATTCACTATTATCTTTCTATTTTCCTTGAAGTTCAAAAAATGTGTTTTTGTTGTCATATTTATTAACGGAATTACAAAACAATACGGTATATTGGGATAATTTACCCAAGTTGGAAACAAATGGAACATTCCTATTCCAATAAGTCGGCCCCAAGCAGCTCCAGTTAACAGCGTTGGAATAAAAAGACCCGAAGGAACAGAAAGACCGTAAGTCCACGTTGATAACAAAAAGTAGCCCAAGGAAAAAATTAACAAAGTCAACGCTCGATAGGAACCTAAAAAATGGTTTTGATACTGACACGATTTAGATTATACTAGAATTATAATTTAGTAAAATTCAAATAGAAAATTCAATTCATACATTTTATAAACTATACCATACAAAATGTAGTTAATAAATTGTTTTATATCTCGTTACTTTATCCTAGCAAACAAACTGCTTTACGAAAACTAAATTGAACAATAATATCGAAAAAAAAACAATTTATAACGTATAATTAGCTTACCAGGATCAGAATGGAAAAGGCCTTTCACACATTCTTCTGGACTTTGGAAGAATAATTCCACTACAGCACTATACTTTCCATCGGGACACCATAGCTAAAACAATATCTGCTGATTTATTACTTTCCAAATATTGTACGAGTATTACAAAAATAATTGGGTTAAAATGTGTTTTAAATATTATTTTACAGCAATTCGTAAACCCACTTACACATCTGTGCACTACCCTTCCTTTTTTCTTCTCACTTCGAAGTGTGGCAGAGGAGAATGCAAAAACGGAAGGCACGAGGTTTGGCCCAGTTTTTCAAACTGAGTGATAAGCAAAAATAAGTTGTATATTTTGTACAACCAGGATTTACCACTTGCTCTCTCGCTCGAATGTTAAATTGCTCGAGCATGCTTGTTTATCTCGCTCGCTATATTGTGCTAAATCCCTCTCTACACAAGTGTATTTCGGAATGGGCATGAAAGCTCAAAAGTTCAAATAAAATTTCTAACGAAAAAATGTGCTTTTCGTATTAGCCGTGTTTTGCTCATTTGTTAATAAAATATACGAGGCACAAAGAGGCAAAAAAGCAAGAAGATAAACACTTGGGATAATTCCAATAGTTAGGGAGCGTGTTGGTAGCAGTATTTATTACAAAAACACCAATAGAGGTAAACCGTACGTTACACAGTCCATAAATAAATATATTTAATTATATTACAAAATAGCATAAAATAATAAAAACTGAAACAGCTTAAGATTAGCTTAATAATATTTTTTTTTATTTTAGCAGTAACATTTTTTAAATGTATATTGGGTTTTTAAAATAGGGTAATTGAATAAACGGGGGGGAAGAAACATCAGACCGTGCAGGGTTTTCACGCACCTACACTGTGTGACACAGTTGGAGCCGTATCGTAATTATGACTAAAACGTAAACATTTGACTTTTATGTTACCTAGAGGAAAGCCTAAGCAGATAGTGCCAGCAGTGACTAAACTACCTCTCGCTTATCATTTATACAAATCATCAATATAATATCAAAAGAAATCAATATACTATAATACCTTAATGTGTGTAAAGTGATGGGTTACGTTACTGTTTGTTCCCACCGGCTGGCAATCATCCACAAAATAAATAGTGAGGAAACCGACCATCGCAGAAACAGCAGCGACTAAAAGTGCTTCCAAAAATTTCTGCCACTTTTTATGTACAAAACTAAATCAGAATAAAACGATTAATAAAAAAAAACTAACTAAATTTGTTCTCGAGAATAAAATTAATAAAGCATAATAAATTTTAAATATTAATAAAAAAAGATTTTCTTCAGGCTCAAACAAAAGTTCGAACAAATTCTGTTAAATTATTTATTTTTTAAGCTTTTTTAATTTTTATTATCAGATTATGTTTGAAAAGTCTTACAATTTAAAAACTTTAAAAATAAGAAAAACTTACTGAATTCGAAAAAGCGAAAGTTTGTAATTTATATGATTAAACAAAGCGCCCAAAAGTCCTCCGATAATTCCTATAATGATGAAAAAGAAAAGTTCCCATATTTCATATTCGATATTCTAAAAAAATACACGTGAAAATAAATAGGTTTTTATGTTTTTAACTCTAGATCTAGAATGCAGTCCTGGAACTTACCTAAATAATGTAAAATAAAAATTTAAATTAATGATGGATTGATTGGCAAGCTAATACCTCGTTTGTGTTCAAAAATCCGGAAGTCCCGCATAAAACCATAAGATTTTTATACATATTTATATATTTATTTTAGTTTATTTTAGATTTAGTTCAATTTGGTTAATAAAAGACTTTATACTGTTTCTCCAAAGTATGGAAGTGATAATAAAATGTTTATTTCAAAAAGAAAATATATGGGTTGAGTCAGGGGCGTAGCCAGGATTTCGGGAAGGGGGATTGTACTCCATACAAATTTTTCAAAAGGGGGGAAATTTTTAAAACACCGTAACGCGCTAAGTAATTCCTTTTGCTGTTATTTGCACTGTTTTTTTAAACTAAGACTTGAAAAATTTTAGGTTTAAAAAGGTATAACATTAAAAATCGTGCTACAGCCATAGGTGTTTTTGGGGGGGACAGAGGGGTGCACCCCCCCCCTAGAGTCAAAATTTTGGACCCCCCCTAGAAAAAATTCAGGGGGCCCCCTCCCCCCCCCAAAGCTCGGAGCGGTCCGGCCTGATCCCCCTAGCGAGGCTGACCCCTCCCGACCAATTTGGAAGTATATTTTTTTATTTACTGTCAAAAACATGGGTTTTTAGTTAAAAACAGTGTTTAAATACATTTTTTAGGCCTAAATAGGCTGTTTTAATTCATAAAATTCAATATTAGACCTAAAAACACTTAAATTATTGAGTTAAAAAAATTTTGTTCGGACCCCCCTGACCCCCCCTAAATTTGAAATCTCGCACCCGGGGTCGACCCCCCCTAAAAAGCCAGGGGGGTGCCGGCCCCCCGGGGACCCCCCCCCCCCCTAAAAAATTTTGGCCTTCCACCCGGGGGTGGACCCCCCCCTAGCGGACCCGACCAAAAACACCTATGGCTACAGCACGAAAAAATTTTAAAAAAATTGTCTTTTAAACTTATTAAAATATCACTTAAAAGTTGTAAAAAGGTATATAAATGTCGAGCGCTGAGCGAAGCGAAGCGCGAGAAAAATTTTTAAAATTCTTCTCTTGGGACCCCCAAATTTTTACCTCCGCCAGCCCAAAAGGGGGAGGGGTTACTTACTACAACTACCATAACCCCCCTCCCCTGGCTACGCCCTTGGGTTGAGTGATACATTTATAAACATACAGGGAACGTTCCGAAGTTTGCCAATCCTGACCAAGACATATTACCCGCTTTACCATAGAATGCACCCAGCACAAAACTCAGAGTGAACATAGAAACCATGGAGGCGAAGAACTATAATAGTTGGAATATAAAATATAACAAATTTTTTTATCGTTTTTTTTGCGTGATGCGTGATAAGTCTTAAAAAATCAGGACCGCTTTCTATGCATAAATACCTGACTATACCTTTTATAAACAGTATTCACAAAACCAGCGAGGCTTCGGCGGGGTGCCATGAACAACTCTGACTTTTAAACGTAAAAAGCTCGTACGTCCATTTATATGCAGATGTTCTGACAAGCCGGGCGTGCAGACGCCTGGCATGGACCGTTGGAGAGGCCTCCTTGATTTCATGAATACCGATACAAATATCTTATTTAAATGGACTTGAACTCGACCAGGACCTGTACGACCGGACACTTTGACCAGGAAAAAAGAAGAATGTAACATCGAAAGTGTGATTTAACCTAGTTATATTATTTTTTTTTAAAATTATTTAAACAAAACATATTATATTTATTTTCGATGTTTTATACTTTTTTCTGCTTTATTCTTAGATCTATTAAAAGTCTTGACAGTGTGTTTTTACTCAGCTATTGATTCCAGTTATTTGTTTTATTTGCTTTACTAAAATCGCCTATTTAGGCCTAAAAAGTACATTCTTTTTAACTAAAAAAACCGTGTTTTTGACAGTAAATAAAAAAATATTTCCAAATTGGTCGGGAGAGAGGGGGGGGATCAGCCTCGCTAGGGCGGGGGTCAGGCCGGACCCCTTTTGAGCTTTAGGGGGAGGGGGCCCCTGGATTTTTTCTAGGGGGGGGGGGGTCCAAAATTTTGGCTCTTAGAGAGGGTGGACCCCTCTGTCCCCCCCAAAAACATCTATGGTGTTGTTTGCGATGTGTTCTAGTTTTATGAAACTATTGGATTATGGTTTTGCATTACGACTGGAAGGAAGAGTGCTCATGTAATATAAATTAGTATGATAGTAAGATCAGGATTAGGAAGTTTTACAAAATTTGTAACAAATTACAAACAACTATATTATAATGTTATTGTTTGAAATATTTCAAGCGGCGTTGCTAAAATACTGTGATTTTAGTTTAGTAATATTTTTAGTGTAAATAAAAACAGCAAATTGATAACTTTCACAATTCTTACAATTCTCCATGTTAAAGCTTGCCTCCAAAAGCTTGCCCCTTCTTCAAGACTGAACAAAACACCACCTAAAAAGAGAAAATATATTATTAGGTGGGCAGACCTTGGATTTTTTTTTCGGTATTTAAAAAAAAATAGATAAAAATGGGAGGCGAGCCACCCTTCCTTCATAGATGAACACGGTCAAAAAGCTAGGGGGGTGGTGTTTACCCCGGGTAAATGAAATTTCAAAATCTAAGAGGGGGGTCCTAGGGGTGTCGAACCCCCCCTGCTTTCTAGGGGGGGGTCGACCCGGGGTGGAAGATTTCAAAACCTAGAGGGGGTCAGGTGGGGTCCGATTTCCGAAATAAAATACTTTTTAACCATTAAATATTTAATAATTTTTTGATAAGATAATACTACATTTTATTGAATAAAAAGCAATATTTAGGTATAAAAAGGGTGTGAAAACATGAATTTGTGTTAAAAATTCACGTTTTTGCAATAAAATTTATTATAAAAAAGTACTTAAAATTTTCTCGAGAGGGGTGGGGTGTGTCAGATTTCAAAATCTAGAGGGGGGTCAGGGGTAAAAAATTTGAAAATTTGGGGAGGGGGGCCCCTGGATTTTTTTCTAGGGGGGGGGGCCAAAATTTCGACGCTAGGGGGGTGTGGACGCCACCCCACCCCTTGTTCATCTATGACCTCCTTGCCTTTTAATTTTGCGCCCCACCCCCCAAAAAAAAAAAACTCAGACCTCCTAACCCATTTTATCCAAACCCAAACTTAACTATTACATTAATTTTTATATTTTTTTAAAATGTTTAAGAAATTTATCTTAAAGGTGCGGAGTCAAATTTTTTGTCTTCGATTTTGATAATTTTTGGTGAAAACATTACCCCTGCCCCCAATAACCCACAAAAATCTTTTCAACAAAAAACTCCAGTAGTTCAGGAGTTGTGACCCCCCAAAAATGGCGTTTTTCGACAATTCTGTACGTGAACGATTGCTCAATAAGTATAACGATTTACGTTAAAAACTATAAACTCAAAAAAAGCTACTTTCTACTTTAATTTGATACCTCGATCGTTAAAATTGGTACAGTATTTGTCGAGATATTGCAGTTCTCGTACAAAACACCCTCGATTTTTCGCTAAAAACACGAAGTGAAGGAAAGAAAGGTTGGGTAAACGTCATAAAATCGCTGCCGTCGTTTGGTGTTTTTAACAAAACAGAATAGAGGTTTTTTTTTGTGCGGGAAACGCAATATTTCGACCAATACTGCACCAATTTTAACAATCAACAGACCTGTGCACGGTTTGAAAATGCCCCCCGCTTTATTGGAGGATTTGCCCCCCCGCGGAAAAATGAAAAAGTACCCAAAAATTATGACGCCATTTTTTACCTATTATGACGCCATAATTGCGAAATTTTTGCAGTTTTTAGCCTATTTCAATGCATTTTAAGCTTTTTTACCTTTTTTCGCTTTTTTTGTCCCTTTTTTCCCCTTTTCCTTTCTTTTTTTTCCTTTTTTTTCTTTCCCCCCTGCTTGGCCCCCCGTTTTGGAATTCAGTGCACATCAATATTGTGCAACCATATTATTTCATTAGAAACCCACCGATCGGAGCTCCGAAGGCAGCGGCAACCCCTGCCGCAGCGCCAGCGCTCACGAAGTCCCGTTTCTCCCGATCACTTCGAAAATACTGAAAAATCTAAATAAGAAAAATTTCGACAATTCATTTGATTAGAGAAATATGGCATGTAAAAAATGATGTTGCTTGAAAAAAAAAACTCGAGAAATATGTACCTAACGAAAATGATTGATAATAAAAATTTGCAAAGACACCAAACATCGAAGTTGTTGTTGCATTACCTGAAACTTATCTTCCCTATGCAGACCCAAAGGGCAGGCGCTAAGACAAACCAGGAGGGGCAAAATTTTTTTTACCCCTATGGTTGAGACTTCGTCCAACAACGATGTTGGCAACCTATACCGCTAGAGTGTTCACTGCATGCAGTGTTCACCCATTCCGAGGTCTAAACATCGAAGTCGTACTGACACTCGCGTGATTCACTCACCGAAATTATATTTTTGTTTTCAAACGTCCTACTTTTAAACGCTTGCATGATTTCGTTAAAAATAAAGTTTACAATAAGATTCATACAAAAAAAACTAATTTTTGTTCTGGTTGGTGGTCGCAGTGCAGTGCAGGAAAAGTAACTCCATTTTTTAGAAAGCCTCAAATTAAAATTTAAAGTACATTTTTAGGGCATGCAAAAACAGCCATGCCTTCGTATTCTAACAACGTATTTTATTTAAACTTAAAAAAATTAAGTATAAATACCTTAAAATCAAATGGAATGCTTACGCACCGACCCTGAGAAACACCCGCAGCTACAACCGCACCCGAATGTATCATAGGCCCTTCCTACAAAAACAAACAGTTAATAAGATGTTAAAAATATCATAACATTATACTATTATTAAAACAGAAATAAATCAATATAAAACCACTAAAAATAGTCAATATTTTATCACAACTATTAAAAATTCACAAAAATTTGATATAATTATTGTAATGCAAATTAAAAGAACCGATAAAACATAGGAGCACAAAATAGAACAGGTCAGTCTGTTCTTTTATTTATTATTAAACTAAGTTTTTTCCTTAGTATGCTTTTCAAAATATAATATAATATATTTATCCCATTCAACTATTTTTAGTCTCTTCTAACCCTCTACAAAACACCTGTCACAGGTTTGGTATTATTTTATCTAATCCCTCCCTTCTTTCTAATGTACTTGGGTGCTGCTGTCAGAGAAAGTTAAATCAGGCCACTTTAAGCGCCTAACATCTTTGCCAGCAGCTCTGCATGTTTCAGCAGGCGGCACATGTTTCATGAATTGGTTTTATACTTACTTTTCCCACAGACAGGCCTCCTGCAACGCTGCAAGCTACTCCGCAGGCTTTAGCAAGTAGAGTTTTAGCCCGAACGACACCAGGTATAAAAATCCCGTTAAGGTAGCATTTAATTTGCGGAATACCGCTTCCGGCTGCCACAGGCTGCAAAATAACAACTAATTAGTATTAGACATGTGCAAAGTTGGCGCAATATGTGCGCCAACTTTGTATGTGTATGCAAAGAGTATATGTGCGCAGACCTGAGTACGGTCGCCAATGCGCCGTCCTAACTCGCTCTTTATTAGTAGCTGCACACCTCCCCTCGCTCAAATCAAAATAATACTGAAAAATATAAACCGACATTTTTAACATATCTTCGCAAAATGTTTGTAGTTTTTATAAAGCTTTTGTAGTTTTTAAGCTTTTGGGAAATTCAAGCCATTTTCGATCTACTTGTAGTTAGATTTCTCTTTTTTGCTTTTTAAATTTTTTTTTCGCACAATTTTGCGCATCGCTGTTTTAACAAAAGCCCACTTAAACTTTTCATGGCGCCTTGCACAGGTCTGTGTGCGTGCGCAAATATTTTTGTCTACAAAACATACAAAGACTTACATGGAAATTACGGTCCCAAGTGGTCTCGACCACTCTCTTTAAGAATTTCCCACGTATAGAATAAAACCTATCGAGTAAAACCCAGTTCACCTCGTATAGAATCTAAGGGGGGAAGGAGTCAGGAAGATGTTTTAGTTTTCACACAGAAATATTTTAACCATTATGTATTTTAGTTTTTTTTTTGGGGGGGGGGGGAGGTGTTTTGAAGGTAAATGTGGGCAATACCCCACTTTTAGGTCGCCAACGACAAAAATTTGGGGATCTAGAACGACGATTTTAAAAATTTTTATCGTGCTTCGCTTCGCT
>JASAMX010001502.1:0-32331 GCA_030248175.1 Microlaimidae sp. YZB2_3 | reverse complement strand
CCCCAGTATGGTCACCAAATAGGTGTAAAGATATTGATATCATTGAAAATAAACAAAAAAATTTACAAGACGTTTATTTGCTAAAACCGTGCTGGTTTTGACCGTTCTTGTGATTATTTAAAAAGATTAGAAATTTTGAATCTTAAATCGTTAGAAGAAAGAAGAATTTACTTTGATTTAAAACTATGTTATTCAATTTTAAACAATTTAACCGATTTATCCTTTGATATCTTTTTTAAATGGGGAACTTATGTAGGCAAAAATGATCATAACAAAAAATTATTGGTATTTATGGCTAAAAACAATATTTGTTATCACTCATTTCCTCTTAGAGTTTCAAGGTATTGAAATTCACTTCCTCATTATTAGTTAGCGCTAAAACACTCAATGATTTTTCAAACAAATTGAAGCATATTAGTTTTAACCGTTTTACAAAGTTCAACAGGCGTGTTTAGAAGCCTTATGGCTCTGTGCCTTCCTTCCTTTTTTTATAAACATTTTTTTTTCTAGCTTTCAAAGGACTCAAATTAAATTATTTTTTTCTCTTCTTTTCTTTAACGACTATTATTATACTTATAACGTGTTTTTTGTTTTATTTTCTTACTGTGAAATGCATTCTAATGTGTGTTTTTTCTAGAGTATTTTATTTTTATCTAAATAATTTTGCTTCCTTTGATAACAAAAATATGTTTAAATAAAGGTGATAAATGTTTCGCGTAAGCAAGTTATTATGTCAAAATCTCTGTGTTTAAAGTGTTTAAAGCCGTCTCACATGGCTAGTAATTGTATGTCAAAGGGCCGTTGTAAATTTTGCAAAAGTGGTTTGCACAACTCGTGCTTATGTCCGTCTTTTTTTTCGAGTAAAAATCTTTCAAATAACAAATATTTGTTTAAAAGGCCAATTTTTTTACAAAAATGCCGTTTCAGGGTAAAAATCTGTCAAACCACCGAGTTCCCACAAATACGGTAGTAATTACTGGGGTCAATTTCAAGTTTCAAAAGTTCAAGCAAAAACGGGCGCACAAAATGTGGCTAAGCAAAGTTTCGCAAATTCAAGCGCAAATTTTTTGTCTATGCCAGCGCATAGTTCTTTGTTATCATTTGCTTTTGTATTGGCGGTGAATCCTAAAAACGAATAGGAAAGTTACTAAGCCGGTCACTGTCCTTTTGGACAGTGGATTTCAAATCTCTTGGATTAAATCTTCGTTAGCGGCAGAACTGAACTTTTTGGTACTACAGCAGGAAAAGGTCAATTTGGATTTGTTTGGAAATCAAGAAAGCCAGGTATGTTTTTCAAATATTATTAAGCTTGATTTGCTTAAAAGCAATGGAGAAATGTTTCCTGTTACGTTAAATACTGAAGAGTATTTAACAAATCCGATTAATAACCCAGTTTTGTCTGAGGAATATATTCAGTATTTAGCGTGTACACAAAATTAGTTAGCAATGCCTCTAAAAATGCTACAAAATACGGTTCAGCCTGACATTTTGTTTGGTAATAATTATTACAATGACGTCGTTGATGAAAAATGTAAGCTAAAATTAGCTTCAGGTTTGGTATTGAAATGTAGCAGTTTTGGTCTTGTTTTGGCGGAAAAAGGCATTAAAAATGCTGAGTGTACAGATTACTCTGGCACGATAACCATTCATGCTCCTAATGAGAGTATCGATATGGAAAAATTTTGGAGTCTGGAGAGCATTGGTGTAACTGAAAATCCCGAAGAAAAGGATGATGAAATGGTAATAAAACATTTTGAGGAAACGGTCACGTTTCGAAATAGAAGGTACTCTATAAGTCTTTTTTTTAAACTGTAAGGAAATAAAATTGTCAAATAATTTCGGGTTAGTGTTTGGAAGGTTTAAAACCTTAACGAAAAGATTTCAGGAAAACCCTGAATTTCTAAATCATCAGTATGGTGCAATTATGAAGGATCAATTTAAAAAACAAATAATCGAGTGTGTTGTGGATAATGATTGGAACCAGCCAGGTGTGTATTATTTACCTCAGCATGGTGTCGAATCTCCAGAAAAAAAACTACAAAGTTGTGCTTTGTTTTAGACGGATCTGCTGCAACTGGAAATAAGGTAAGTCTAAATGAGGCTTTATTAAGAGGGCCCATAAATTTGCCCTTAGTGGCATTAGTCTTGTTAAGGCTAAAAGAGGGAAAAATTGGGATGAGGAGTGATTTAGAAAAAGTATTTTTACAAATAGGATTAATAATCCAGATCACGATTTATGCTGATTTTTTTTGTTTCGGGACCCTACAAATCCTAATTGGTAAAATAATGTTCAAATTTACCGAATTTGTCGGTTGCCGTTTGGCTTAAAATCGTCGCCAAGCATTTTAGCCCTTACTATTAACAATCACTTAAACAAATACAACTCTTTTGTTGTCGAAAGTACTAAAAAAAGTATATACGTTGACAATTTAGTTAATACAGTAAGTTCAGTTAAGGAAGAGTTGGATTTCTATAACCAATCGAAAATTGTTTTTGCTGACATGTCAGCTAATTTAAGACAGTTTAGCTCTAACTCTACTGAGCTTATGGATCAAATTCCAGAGGAAGACAAATCAAACCTAACGGTTCAAAGGTTTTAGGTATGTTATGGGATATAAAGTCTGATACTTTAGCTTTTGCTCCAATTAAACTGGGAAATGAAAAAGCTCTGGCTAAAAAAAAAATTTCAGCTAAACTGTCCGCTCTCTACGACTCGCTAGTGTTACTAGCAACATTAATTTTGGATGGTAAGTTATTAATGAAAAGTTTATGGGAAAACAAAAATATCACTTGGGACTCTGAACTTCCTGATACATATAAACAAAATGGTGTAATATGAAATAAAGTCTCTTTCGAAATTCGAATTTTAAAATTCCGCGGTTTTTAAATATTACCGAAGGAAGTATTTTAGAGCTACTTGCTTTTACTGATGCTTCAGTAAAAGCCTATACAACAGCTGTTTACTTGCAAGTTGCAAACAATGAACAGGTAAGTACTACGTTAATTTTTGCAAAATCGAGATTAAATCCTAAAGGTGCTATTACATTAACAAAAATGGAACTCATGGGAGTTCTTTGTGGAGCCAAGTCAATTGAATTTATTCGTAACGAAACGTCCTTAAAAATCGCAGAATCATATTTATGGACCGATTCTCAAGTAACTTTATATTGGATTAAAAAATCAACTGATAGTGGTGGTTTTGTTGAAATTTGAGTGAAGCAAATTAAAGCGGTCAGAAAAATAATTTTAAGTATGTGTCAGGAACTGAAAATCCTGCGGACTTAGCTACCAAAGGAGTTATTTTAAAAGGTCCAGGATGGAAAACATGGTGGAGTGATCCAGAGTTTTTAAAACTTTCAAAAGTAAGTTGGCCTACTTGGAGTTATTCCGAGATAACTCCAGAAGTTTTGCAGGACATCAATAAAAAGATGAGAAAAAAGCCAAAAGCACTTATTTATTCTTTACAGTTAGTTTAAACAAGATCGCAAACTCGCAGAAAACAAAGGCGAAACGTTTGAAGAAAACCCTGAAAAAGCAGGTAATGACATAAAATTTAACATAAAAACGGTTATAAATAAATCATCACAATTCAATAACAACTTGGAAGATATCGATTTGAATAGGTTTTCTAAACTGAGTAAATTGCTAAAAACTACTGTTTATTTACTCCGTTAAAAAACTCAATCTTACAAAAAATCGGTAAACCTATAATTCACAAAATTGAAAGCAAGGGACCTGTAAAGGCAAGTGAGATATTTTATGTTAAAAGGTTTTGACCTATGGACGCTTTTTTTAAAAACCAAAATAGCCAGATATTACTTCCAAAGGATAGTAAGTTTACACATTTATTAATTTTGGATATTCACGCGAAACAAAAACACAGTGGAGTAAATCATGTTTTGGCTCAAGTAAGATTGCAGTATTGGATACCTAAGGGTCGTCAAACAATTTATAAATTACTAAGATCGTGTGTGGTTTGCAAAAAACTCAATCACGGACCATTTCAATTACCAGAAATGGCTAACTTGCCGGAATTTCGAGTGGCCAAAAGCTTTCCGTACAAAACAGGTTGGTATTGATTACTTTGGTCCATTTAATTTAAAAGGTGATAACAAAAATATTAAAAAATAGGGTGTTATTTTTACATGTACAGTAACCCGAGCTATTCATCTCGATTCAGTCACAGATATGACATCTGCCGAATTTCTGAAAGCCTTTCGACGCTTTGTAGCTAGAAGAGGTATGCCTTCTCTGATTATAAGCGGTAATGCTCCTCAATTTAAGCTAACCAAAGATTTTTTAAAGATCTTTGGTCGAATTCCGATTTTTTAGAATTTACAAACTCAAACGGTATAGAGTGAAATTTTATACCAGCTTATTCTCCATGGATGGGCGGTTTTTATGAACGGTTGGTTGTTCTGGTGAAAAACGCATTTAAAAAACCAGGGGCCGGTTGCATAAAAAAGAGTTAAGGGAGAGATTTCCCTTAAAATTGCACTTAAGTGCGGCAAACGAGCGAAATTCCCTTGAGTCGGTTGCATATAAAGTTTCCCTTAGATCTACCCCTCAAGTTTTCCCTTAAATCCCAAGGGTGGTCAAGAGGACCCTTAGAACTTAAGGGAAAATATTAAAACCAAATAATGGCGTTTGTTCATGTTAATATTAATCGTTTTAATCAAAATTATTTTGTACGAAAAAAAAGACTTTTTCGACCACATATTAATCCTTTGGAATATTATGATGAAAATGAATTTTATGATCGCTTTCGGTTTTCTAAAGAAAGTTTTAAATACATTGTTAATTTAATTCGACCGGAATTAACACACATGACGCGAAGAAATTTCGCTTTTTCTGCTGAAGAGCAACTAGCAATGGCGCTAAGGTTTTTGCTGTGCAATTCTTATATTTTGGATATTTCGTGGATTTGTGAATGAAATTAAAAAAAATTGATATTTCGTTCAAATAATTGTGAAAAGATTTGAAAATCAGATTAGATGATAGGTTTTGAATTTTTTTACAAATCAGTCAGTTCAATCGCAAAAACTCCTTTATATAAGCTTAAATCATGATATAAAGTTAATTATTAATTTTAAAAAAATATACTGCATTAATAAGAAAAACTAAACCTTAAAGCAACTATTTTTGACAAAATAAATTATTATTTTAAAAAATCAGAGATCTTTTAGTTATTTTTCGCGAAGAGCACTTTTTAATGTCTTTCAAAGAATTACACAGCACATTTTAAGATTTTTTGCAACTGGAACTTTTTTGAATTGTGTTGGTGACGGCCTTAATGCTCATAAGAGCTCAGTTTCTCGAGCCATTCATCGTGTTGCTTTGGTTTTGGTCAGTAAAATAAATGAATTTGTGGTAATGCCAGAAGAAGAAGAAGAATTAGACAGAGTTAAAGCAGAATTTTTTGAAGTTGCAAAATTTCCCGGAATAATAGGTTGTATTGATGGCACTCACGTTCGCATTCAACGTCCATCAGAAAATGAAGAAAATTATATAAACAGAAAGCAATACCCCTCAATTAACGTACAAGGTGTAGTAAGCATAATTGTTCTGTTTTTTACGGACGATTTTATTCTTCCTAATAAACTTTTGCAACAAATATATACTTCAAATAAAAAACTTTATAATTAGAGAGCAAAGCAATCGTGCGGTCACAGCACAGCTGTATTTTTGTTTGTTTTTTGTACTCAACTCAATTCTTTTATAATTTTGTTTTCTAAATATTTATATATCTTTTCTAAGATTATAAGATTAAGATTTTCTAAAATTCTAATTTTTTTTAAAATTATACCTGTAAATTGAATGGGAGAAGGTGGGAGGTCACGCCACACTGTACTTCGAGCTTCGGGGTGGGGGAGGGGAGAAGAGACGACTGGATTACTTCTAGGACGAAGGTGTATGTGGTGCACTCAATGTACCCCGTCAAAAAAACATACCCATTAACCTCCCCGTATACTCAAAACTGTTTTTAAAGCCACAATTTTTTCCTATTTTAATCAGAACAGTTATGCCTGCAAGGCGTTTGTGACGCAAAAGGTAGATTTCTTAATATTGTTGCAGACTGGCCAGGCTGCACCCATGATTCAAGAATTTTAAAATCATCTCAACTTGGAATTGACTTTGATAATGGGCGTTTTAAGGGAATATTTCTGGGAGACTCGGGCTACGCATGCTCGCGGTGGCTTCTAACGCCAATTTTAAGCCCCCGCACGCCAGCTGAGTTTTGATATAATCGTCGACATAAATCTACACGGGTTCTCATTGAACAAACTTTTGGTCGTTGGAAACGAAGGTTGTCAATTTATAGCATTTGTTACCTTAATTTTTTTATAAAGCATTTTGTGAAGTCAAAGTCTTCCAATCATAGATGAACAGGGGGGATCCACCCCCCTAGCCTCGAAATTTTTGGGCCCCCCTAGAAAAAAATCTAGGGGGGCCCTCCCCCCAAACTTTTGTATTTTTTACCTCTGACCCCCCTCTAGATTTTGAAATCTTCCACCCTGGGTCGACCCCCCTAGAAAGCTAGGGGGGTTCGACCCCCCTAGGACCCCCTCCTAGATTTTGAAATGTCATTTACTGGGGGTAAACACCCCTCCTTAGCTTTTTGACCGTGTTCATCTATGCTTTCATTTTTTTAAAAAATAACAAACAGTGTATTATATAAAAAAATATAAATGTTAACAATTGGCATAAATCGCAGATTTCATATTCTTCACGGCGAAATTAGAATGCGACCTGACCGCGTTTGCAGAATAATCGCAGCTTGTGCAGTATTACAAAATATTGCGGTAAACCGAAATGAACCTGATTTTTATGACGTTCTTGACGAGTCTGAACAACCAATTGAGACTTATAATGGTGCTGAAAATGGTATCAGGTTTCGAACAGCTTTTTTGGAACATCATTTCGGCTAATAATTTTTTTAACTTTAACTTTTTGATTGATTCATGGAAGACGATGACGTTGGAGTATTGAAAGCTGTATTTTATTTGTCATGTTGTGTTTTTCACTCAATATAAAATTTTGTTTAATTCAGTCTATATGTATATTTTAATTTACAACAGTACAGTTTTATTTTCAAACTTTACATGATTCATATTAATAAACAGCAAAAAACAAATA
Source organism: Microlaimidae sp. YZB2_3 (assembly GCA_030248175.1). Taxonomy (NCBI): domain Eukaryota; kingdom Metazoa; phylum Nematoda; class Chromadorea; order Desmodorida; family Microlaimidae; species Microlaimidae sp. YZB2_3. Next base: position 25,194 of record JASAMX010001502.1, on the reverse strand, counting down.
TGTTTAGAGATGACTGGGAAATCGGCAAAACCCCCTTTCCCTTCCCAAGCTATTGAATTAGATTTACTAAAATCTTTTCTTTTTATTTATGAAAATTTTTTTTACTACTTTTGTTTAAAATTATTTTTAAGCTGAAATTTTACTATGTTCATCCAATTTTTTTTTTGCAAAAATGGCTTTTAAGGATGCTTCCAAAGCTCTCTAGGAAGCTCAATCCCGTCTCTTGCACATTCAGCCTGTAATTTGATAATTTCAATTTTATATTTTTGTTCTTCTAAATCCAAAACTTTCATTTGTTTTTCCAAAACTTCAGTGTTCAATATTTCTAGTTCATTTCGTACAGTTTTGGTTGATTTATTTCCCGTTGACTTCCCAGAACTTTTGCTCGATGGGGTCGGAATTATGACTGAAGCCGCCTCTTCAATAACATTCTAAAAAAACAAAAGTCTATGCTAAATTATTATATAAAATATTCTATTTTTTCATTTTCAATTTAAAAATTAAAAAAAAAATTTTTTTTGACGTTAAAATAGGGCCCAGCGAAGACTCGATCCCAAGGATCTAAGGATCCTGGCCCAACGTACTAACCACTGGGCTATGGGGTCAGCTGAGATACCTCACTTAAAATGTACTTTTAAAGGAAGGGGTTCAAAATGTAGTTGCTCGGCGTCAATTAAAAAAAAATTAAACGAAAATTAAAAAATTTGATTCGCTCAGATTTTAATGAAAGTTTGGAAATAGTTAGACAAAAGCCTAATCAATACTTTGAATTGTATTTTATTAAAAAAACTAAAAACTGTGGTGTTTTATCGTAAATCTCTATAAAAACCCCTGCGTCCCTCTAGTGAAAACAAATTAGATGAAGTGGTGGTTAATTTTGATCGGTGTTTTTTTTCTTTGTTTATCAAATAGCTAAGGTATAACTTCGTTTCTTTTAACTAAGGTGATAAAAAGTCCAATAACTTTTGAGAATTATTAATATATAAATAATCAATAAATTATTTAAAGGCGCTTTTTTGGATTTTTCTGTGTTTTAGGCATTTTACCATAATTTCGAATTAAAAAACAACTAATTTTAAAATACAAAAATCACTTTTAAAACAAATCTGCTCTGCCCCCCCCCCACTTTCTCAGGGTTTTATTTGGAGGGGGCAATTCCGAAACGGGGGAAAGGCACAGGGGCAACTTTTTTGAAACGAGGGGGGTCAATAAAACGGGGGGGCAAGCAGGGGAGAAAGAAAAAAAAGAGAAAAAAAAAGAGAAAAAAGAAAGGAAAAGGGAAAAAGGGACAAAAAAAAGCGAAAGTAAGGTAAAAATATACCTAAAATGGCTTAAAATACATTGAAATAGGATAAAAACTGCAAAAAAATTCACGATGATGGCGTCATCATAAGTCAAAAATGGCGTCAAAATCATAAAACACAATTTAAAGTTGAATTTAAAGGGTTTTGTTACGGTTTTTTCTTTGCCAGTTTTCAAACAATATTTTTGTCACGCAGTTTTATTTTAAAACATAACGTACCATTTCTTCGTCGGATTGGCTTGAAGTAACACTGGAAACCCATCCAATTTGTTGATATTGAGTGTAGTAGTCGTCGAGGCTTTCAGTGATAACCCTGGCCGCTACCGCACTGCCAGATTCTGCTCCTGCGTTGATACCGGTCAGTTGTGGGGAGTCCGTCCCCATAATGTCCATCATTTTCAGGACGTGTGCGGCAGGCGCCGCTGGTGGCGGTCCTCCACCGGTCTTCGATCGTCGCTGTGCGGTTGTGTAAGCTCGTACAGTCCCTTTGATGTTTTCAATCTTTTTCTGGAGCTGTTTCAAAGTAATGAAGAATTCCGGAAACCTATAAATTGACACATTTGTATTGATTTTCTTAAAAAAATAAAATTTGATCAAACTGGTGTCGAAATTACACAAACTAAAACAATTTTCACGGCTTAATTTTTAAATGTTTGTTTAATTCTCATGCTTTAAGTTATCTAAAATTTAGAAACCATTCAATGTTTTTTAATTTTTATAATAATGTGTAAAAAAACGTTAAAACTTATCCTATAAAAAAGTATTTGTCTTTGTTTAAATATCAGCACTTCATAAACTCAGCACTAGTGAAAAATAAAAAAGCGTACGTATCCTGCACAAGTCACCATTGAAAACAACTGAAAGTAAATTAAAGCAAATACTACAATTAAATGCAATTATTTCTGTTGTTTTATTTTGCCTTTTTGATGTTTGATTTATTTTTGAGAAAAAATAGTTTTCAAAAAAAAACAGAACAAAAAACTTAGGCTATTTTTTTGCTTTTCGTAAAATATTTGGAACAAGATTTTTTATTTAAAAAACTCTTGAATTTTTAAGTTTATAAATAGGATAATAAATAAACAGTACCTGGAACAAAATTTATGATGTAACTGTTTCCAAGCTTCGTTCTTTACTCCCTGCGTTATTTCTTGAGAATGTTTTGCAGTGACTGTTTTGTGGATTTCTTCATAAATTTCGACCAAATAATTGGTTTCTGCGCTTCCCCAATTCGAGCCTCTTATGCTTTGATTATCTTTTTCCGCCATAGAGTTTCAAAACATTCTTTGAATCTTTTTTAAATCTTTTTTGAAGCAAAAATCACGAAAAAAAATTCCCTTAAATCATAAAAAACATTTCCCTTAGTTAAGGTTAAGGGAAATTGCTTTCGTGCAACCGACTTAAGGGAATACTTAACCTAGGGAGATTACTGTAGTTAAGGGAAAACTTAAGGGGGGGTTTTTGGGGGGGTGTGTTTGAGGAATTTGACAATACTATGAATGTGGTGTTCGTGTCCCTGCAGGTCGTTTGAAGAATTGTTTTACCCTTAAGTGAAGTTTTATGCAACCGGCGCCGGAATGTCACAAGTGTTCAAAAACTAAAAATACTATGATACAATCTCTTAATATATTACACAATCTTTGGGACAAGTTTAAAAAGGATTATTTACCGCTTTTAAAGAAAAAACATAGAGTTCTGCACAGTAAAAAACGTGGCTCGGTGCCTTTACAACCTAAAAAAGACGAAAATATTTTGGTAGAAGATAAGAATAAACCAAGAGGAGTTTGGAAAATGGGACGAATTGTCTGGGTAAATAAAAGTAAAAACAATCAAATTCGAAGTGCTAGAGTAAAATTGCCTTTAGGACACGAAACAGAAAGATCAATAGATCAGTTATATCCTGTAGAGTGTAACACTTTAAACTGTAATAGCAAAATCTCAGGTTTAAACAAATATGCTTTTGACCTTATTTGCTTTTGCTTAATTATAAGTGACAGTATGGTAAGTGGTACATCTTGTGACAACTTTGAAATTTTAAAATTTCAAGAAACAATTTCATCAGTGTGTGCTCAAAAAGGAATAGTAGTGGAAAGAAACAATAACTCATTTTGCTATAAATATCGTGATTGTGGTGCTGGAAGGCACCTGGATGGATACGGTAACTGTAACAAAAAGTGAACTTGTCCGAAATGGGCTTTTGACTGTTCTTATTTTCGAGGAACAATACCAGAAGTAAATTTTAATGTCAGTAAAGTTTTATCAATTGATTTTTTCACTTCAATTTGTTCACTAGCGCAAACGGAAGAATGTGATTCCAAACCAATACAAGGTATATTTTCTCAGATACAACTTTTCGATGGAGAAAAGTTTTTTGTGAACAGTCTACAAATGAAAGAAGAAGCGAATTTCTAGGAGTGTATAGGTAAAGATGAAAAAGGTGTGACTGGTACCAAAATATTTTGTGAGCATCATGCTTGCTCACCAAGCGCAGAAAAATTTGTTTTTTCCGCAATAGCGAACTACACTTTTTTATTACTAAAGAAAATAATAAAATACCAATTAAAACTTGGGGAAATATTCCTGTTCGCTATTATGGTTTTTCTGAACCTAAAATCAGTGCATTTATGAAGTGTGCAATATCTTGTATTAATAGAGGAGTTGAAATAGTTTTGGCAAATAATATTAGAATGATTGAGGTTTGTTCAAGACCATTTTGTTTACAGGTAAATGGTCAGAGTGTTGAAAAATCAACAAAACTTTACTTTCCTCCTGAGGTAACAAAAAAATTTCACGACACGAGTTTCAAGCTAAAATTTCGATTGATGGCAGTATTGTACGTCAAATTGGGATTACTTGTCCCGCGCAGCCTTTTTGCGAAATGATTGATTGCATTTTTTTTGGAAAATGCTTTTGAATTCACAATGCGCGCCGCACAGTGTAATTCTTTTTATCATTATATCTTCAATTCTAGTTCTATATTTTTTGTTAACTATATGCAAAATTATTAAATATCTTTTTCAAGCATGCAAATACAGTTTCTTTTGTGGTACTTTTTGTTGCAAGAAAATATTTGCATTCTTAAAACGTGGTTATTTTCGTTTACCAAAATTGCGTAAAACTAAACAACCTGTAAGAGAAAGAGGGCCCGTGATATTGCTCGCAATAACAGGCGTAATTGGCTAAATGTAAAGTATAGCGCTCTAAGCATTTTGTTTTTAATTTCAAATACACATGGATGTTCCAAAGTGACCTCACTCCAAGCAAGTAAGTCAGAGTGTACGATATCTAAAGAAGGTCAAGTAAAATGCAGTTTAAATCAAGTAACACGTTTAAGCTTAGTACCAGTAGGAAAAAAGACATGTTTGTTAATTACTGATTTAAATAATGAAGTCTTGGATCATTTACGATGTAAGTTGAAAACATAAAAATAAAGTGTCAATCTAAAAGTTTATTTTACTTACGCTCTTTCGAAATAGATGCCCAAAAACAGGTTCTTGTATCGGCAACAAATGGAAAGATATCAAATCGGATTCAACTATCCCAGAATTACAAGAAGGTAAGGATTATCCGGGTCACACGCACTGCATTTCTTCTTTCGATTCTTTGCCGTTTCAACTTTAAATACAGTACTTGAAATATTTTCATGTTGCTTATGGGAATATGTTATAGATTTAAAACTTTTTTTACATCAACAGCACAACACAACCGTGTACCAATTTCATTTAAAACCAAGTATTCCTATAACAAGGCGTAAATAAGGACTAGTATAATTAATGGTAATTTACCACCAATCCCTCTTAAAAATCAACATTTTGTAACAGATGGAAAAAGAGTGCCTTTTGTAGACACGGCGAACCCCGGACAAGCAGAATCAGGTGAGCTAGGACAATTCCAATGCTTAAATATAGTAAAAGCTAAACTATTTAACAACTGCACAATTCCTCTTCAATCGTGTCAGTGTGACCATTTAGAAGAAAGTGTTTCATGTAATTGCAACTATCAAAAATGGGAAGATGGTTTTTAAAATAAAGAATCCGTTTTACCTTTAAAATCAAAAGGTTTGATTATAAAAGGGGAACGGCAGCATGTTGAAGCAGATATAGGTGACATCGCCTCGATCAAATTACAATTGCAAATCAGTAACGTTCATTTAACTTCAAAAATTCAAAAATTTCACTGCCACATTCAACCTTTAAACTCAAGTGGGTGTTACAATTGTATAACCGGCGCCGAATTTAAATTTAATTGTCAAACCGATTATGGTAATGCGTTGGGCCATGTACATTGTAGTGATACAAGTTTCACTACAAATTGTTGAAATGTAAAAATTATGGAAACAGTTATATTGAGTTTTAATCATTCTCAAATAAAAAAATTGTAGGTTCAAATGTCCATCAGGACAAAGTCAGTTTTTTTTAGAAGGTACTCCAGTCTATGTTGAAAATGTACCTGTAAATAAAATATCTAATTTGATTCCTAAAAAGACTAAAGTTGCAAGTCAAGTGAATTTTAACTTAGATTTTTTACAAAAAATATTATCTAACTGATTTATGTCTGGTGTTTTTTATGTTATACTGTATGTTATTATTGTAATTATTGCTGTTATCGTTCTTTTGTGGATTCTGCCAATCGTTTTCACAAAAACTTGTTTAATTTAAAAAAAACAAAATGTTAAATTTAAATATCACCACATGTAAAACCATTGTTTCAATTAAAAGTAATCCCCAAGTTGCTATAAATGTTTGTATCTTATGCTAATTTAAAAATGTTTTCAAAATTAAACTTTCTATTTTGTTTAGTAAAAATAAACAAAAAAAAATTTTGTTTCAAAATACATTTTCATTTATATGCAATTTTGAACTATTTGCTACTTATTTGTTTGAACTAACTATTTGTTACGTTAAAATTTTGTAAATACAAAATTATGGTATTTTCGTGTTATTTTGTATTTCCTAAATTTAATTTATGTATGGATTCGAAGAGAATAAAAATGTGTTTAATATTTGGCATTTTCTAATTTTCTTTCATCTTTCAATCTAAGGCCCATCCGCGTGGATTTTACCTCTTTTATGGCACAAAATCCGTTTCCCTAAATAAATGCCCTTCGTTTTTATTCTCTTCTGACCAAATATGAGGTTATCTGCTCAGTCGTGATCTTTTGACATCTTCGCCAATTTATATTCACCAAATGTTCCATTTTGACTGACTTTTATGTAAATATATCTTTTACCATCTGCTTATATTCTCCATCTGCTTTTATCTGTGAATAACAATCAGTTGTGAAATAAATATTCCTACGAAACGGTTGGTCCTCCTTATTTGAAGCAATACAGTATATTTATACTTAGTTTTTACAAAACAACTGCACAAAAAAGTACCTAAGATTGATATTTAAATTTGTTTATGTTTTTCTTATGTGTACAAAAAGCCAAGAGTTTTACCTGTAATCGGACATTATGAACAATTTTTTTTCTAAAAAAATAGCTAAAACCACGCGCATTTAAAACGTGAATAAAAAAAATGGGGGGAACAAATTCCGCTTAAATATTTGGAAAATACTTTAAAAAATTTAATTTAAAAGCATACCAAACGGTGTTTTTCATCTTTTATATGTAAAAAAGTCTTGTTTTTGGGCCAATTTTTTTATTCTATTGGTCTTAGAGATGGCGTCTTAGATAAACATTTTTTAATTAGCCAATATAGCCAAACCAATCGTAGATGGCGCAGTTGAGTATTATATAAAAAATGACGATTATGTGATAATCAGTAAAGCAAAGCCATTTATTACAGCGGCGGTGAGCCGCCAGATATTATCTTCAGGGGCCGTATGCTGAAGGTTTAATCCGACTTAAAGTTAATCTGAGTTTATTGTGATAATCAGTAAAGCAACCAGCCGATTTATTAAATCTGGTACGATTTAACCTGAGGTGAGGTTAATCTCGGTCCAGATTCTCCCAGGAGGAGATTAAATTGTTATTTTGCAAATTTTTAAACCAACTCGTAGGGATAAAAATACGGGTTCCCGCTAATCTCGGTTTAGGACGATATAATTGAGATTAAGTCGATAACTCCGAACTAATTATTATCAATACGTGGTAGTCCCGTGGTCGACAATCGCTAATCTAAGATTAATTTTAAGCCGGATTAAATCTTCAGCATACCACCCCAGATCAGTAAGGGCCCATTCAAAATTGTTCCCAGTTCCCAGATCCCAGATTCCTGTTCCCGAAAAGACTTGGAGCGGCGCTCCAACTTGTGGGAAAAATTATGGGAAAGCGAGCGGAGAGGTGTTTTTCCGCACATATCACACGCGCTCAGTACACACATACAGACTTTTTTGCCTAATAATGTTGGTAATTATGTTCAGTAAGCACACACACCAGCTGCACAATATTAATTTTTTGCAAACTTTTTTTGTGCAATTATTACAACGCTTCTCTTTTTTTGTGATCTGTTTCTTTAGGCGGGTGTAGGAATATGGAACGAAAATTGTTGTTTTTTAACCAAAACATAGCTAATACGATATTTTTTAACAAATTTAAAAGTTTTAGTTTTGAAAAAACTAATCTATGTTATCAAAACGTTTTAAAATATTAATTTATTTACTAAAATTTTAAAATAAAGTAATAAAAGTTTACGTTTTATTAAACTATATAGACTTGATTTTTTGCAATTTTTTTTATTTGATAAATTGCTTTAACACCTTAAAAATTATTTTTTTTAATATTCTTTATTTATGTTTTTAACGATTATTTTGTATTCGTACGTACAATTCTTCAATGCTTTGAAGGTAAGATTTATAATTACAATGCTCCGCTTTTGTTTTGTTCTTTTGCTTAAAATGGGCACAAATATGATACAAAAATCGTTGTTTTTTGCCCAAATCATTGCTTAAACAATTTTTGTTAACAAATTAAAAAGTTTAATAGTTTTTTAAACTCTAAAAAAATAGTTTATATGTTAAAAACGATTGTAAAATATTAATTTATTCATAAAAGTAATAAAAATTTTATGTTTTATTACACTAAACTTTTTTTACAATTTTCTTTTGATTATTCAATTTACAACATTTAAAACTCATTTTAAATATATTTTGTGTTTTGCACAAATATTTCATGTTGTATGTTTGATCTTACACGCGTTATTTGACTAAAACAACCCCCGCGCGAGTTTTTATCCCAGCGAACAAACAAGTGTGAATGGGTCGTTTCCAGGATCTGGGATCTGGAAACTTTAATTTAGGAACTAGGATCTAAGAACTGATATTAGGTGTGAACGGGGCCTAAGTAAATAACTTGTGTGACGACCCAAAATAGAAGCCAAAATAACCAAACGCTAAAATTTTTAAACAGCCAAATTTATTGATAAATTTGGCCAATACAGAAATGAAACCTGTAACCTCCAAAGTCGACTCTGGCGTGCTATCCATTACACCGTAGGCCGGACAAAGAAAGGGAAAAGATCGCTTTTTATTAACACTTGTACTTAGAGTTTTCACGGAAGGGACACAATGTGTCACACTTGCTGACGCTTGCATTGATTTTTAATAACTCGGTCAAATCAACTCTACAATGTATATAAGTTTGGAACATATATACAACTGACAACGCAGAATCCATTGATATCTCAATTTTGTGATATCACGCATAATCACGATTTTGTGATCTGACAAATTGTGTGGTCGATCATGACGTGTATAAAATTTTACTTAAAACAATTATAACTTGGTCAAATCAACTCTGTATAAGTTGAAATTTAGAACATATATACAACTGACAACGCAGAATTGATTGATAATCACGATTTTGTGATCTTACAAATTCTGCAGTTGATCATAGAACCCTAAGACCTCCTATATGTGTCTATAAAATTTTAAAAAATTAAAAGTTAAAATTAATTTTTTTTAACTTTCAATTTGAACGAATTTATATTAATAACTTCCACTGTCGATAACGGTAAACAGTTCCAGTATCTAGTGTTGTGATAACTACTTAAGTAGTTAACTAATTAAGTAGTTAACTACTTAACTACTTAACTACCATGATTTTGGCTAACTACTTAACTACCTACTTTCTTTTTTAAAAGTAGTTAACTACCTACTTAACTACCTACTTTCAAAAAATAAAGTAGTTAAAAAAGTAGTTAACAAAGTAGTTAAAAAGTAGGCAGAAAGTAGTTAGCAAAGTAGGCAGAAAGTAGTTAGTGAAGTAAGCAGTCAAGTATTTATTTAGTGTTTTTACACAAACAATCAATATCTGCGAGGCGATATTACATAAAACTCACAGCTGTTTGAAATAAAATGTGGCAACGTGTACAGTAATCTGCAGTAATTTGCACGTGCTGCGAGTCTTCAATAAAAATCGATATTTTTCATCTTAACAGTGATTTTATACACAAAGTTTTTTATAGTTTATGAACCTAATTAAAATCGTTGAAGTTTTTAGATATATTTCCGAACTATAGCCCATCAGTACTGTTATACAATAAAGTGGTTAAAAAAATACAAAACCTTTTAAAATAAGTTTTCAAAATACGTCAGCAAAATTTTTTAACTTAACAATAAATTATTTTTTTTGTAAACAACCTCTTGAATTTAAACTATGTTATATTATCTGTCCAGCCGTTATGTAAATATTGCTAAACATAAAGAACTGACAAAAACCGATAAAATATGGAAATTGTTAATTATTAAAAGAATGACTAAGTGTTTTTTACATTAAAAATTAAATATTTCATTTCTACTAAGGCAAGTATATCTTTAGGTAAAGGATTAACTACTTAACTACCTACTTAACTACTTACTACTTAACTACCTAGTTCAAAAATTTCAAGTAGTTAACTACCTACTTACTACCTACTTGTAATTTTATTTAACTACTTAACTACCTACTTATAATTTTTAAAGTAGTTTACTACCTACTTAACTACCTACTTTGATTTTTGGTTAACTATCACAACACTACCAGTATCTTGCTACTCTTACTGGAAATAGGTTAAGATATATTATAATAACTATGATTTTCAACTAGCTGGTTTTTATAAATAACAGCAAAAAGTAATGTTTAAATTTGTCATCTGGCTCCCCGTTTATTAGGCACTGAAGAATTGTGAAAGCCACGTCTGATTTTTCTCTGTCTGTTCTTTGTGTGAATATATACCTCAAAAAAATTCTCCATTCAGCTAGCGAGATTAAAACACAAGTTTTGCTGCAATTGCGCTTAATAATTTACACTTGGAATACACACTTTAATTTAATTTAAATTTGGTTTTTAAATTGTCTAATGGCTAGGGGAGTAAAGGACAAATGTAAAATGATGAAATTCAATGATTTAAAGTCTTTTTTCGGCGTTTAAACAACAATATCGAATTTGTAAGTATTTTATAGGTTTATCACAGTTTACGACCAGATTAACAGGTAATGGACCCTGTCCATGGTGGACAAAATTTACGAAGAATAAGGACATATATTTGAGAGGAGCTCTAGTCGACAATTCTAATGAAATTTTTATTTGTGACGAGGATTATTCCAGGTAATTTTTTAAAACAAAGTTAAAATCCTTCAGGCTGAAACCAAGGGCGTAAGGAAGTAATAAATGAACGCGCGAGAATAAAATTAATAAAAAAAATTTTCAGGGATGACGTAACCAATTATTATTAAGTTGCGTCAGGTGTTTAATTATTATTAAGTTGCGTCAGGTGTTTCTTTCCACGTGATATTTTCTCGGAAAATGAGTGATTACTTTACCACCTAGTTATTTTCACCCTGATAGAATTAGTCTTTAGTTACAAAAGTCCTTAGAATAATCCGACTTATGCAAATGTGGCACACTGATAGTGATACAAATCATTCGTAAAAGTCTTGTAGGTAGTCGACAAAGGCTACCGGAATCTACTGGGTAGGTAGTCTAGGTAATCTACTGGGTAGGTAATCTAGGTAGTCTAATGGGGAGAAGGGTGAAGTCCATAGACTGAAGTTACATTCTTATTAATTTTCAAAAAGTGCGGTAAAAAAATCAAACTTTTTTTCAATCAATCATTTTGGTTAAAAATTTATGCTCTAAAAACATTTTAATTTTTTCACTGAATGAATTTAACAGTTTGAAACTATGACTTTTCAAAAAATAAATCATACTGCCTTTAAAAAATGGCTGCCTGTTTTGATTTCAATTCAATTCAGAACCGTCACCAAAAAAAAATCGGGCATCAAAAATTATCCAAATCTCCCTGATCTCAAACAATTGACTCAAAATAAACACCTTCCAAAACAGCGGAGTTATGGAACTCGATACAAAAAATGTTTCCAAAAATGTATAATTGACCTTTCTTAACTTTTTGTTGTACCCGACACAAATAAGTTATACCTAAAAAGATCTATATTTTGAATTTAAAAAGTGTAATGAATCTGCACAAACATTTTTAGACATAAAGATCTATATCATAAAGATTAAATTTTTCTTAAAAAACTGTCGCTGAACTTGCCCGAGATTTTAGGTTAAACCCTCAAAATTAAAAAAAAAATTTCAGGAAGCAAGCGAAAATTCAAGAATCTTAACTTAAGTTATTTGCGTAATGATCCAAAAAATTGATCTAAAAACTCTTTAAAAAACTCTTTAAAAAAACTTAAAAATATTATGTCCCCCAAATTTTCAAAAGCTGGTTAATCATACTGTACCTTAATCAAAATTTTCTGAATAAACACAATTCCAATATTTTAACAACTTTGACCCTAAAAACATAAAATAATAACTTACGTTTTTGGAATTAATTGCTACCAAACCTATGCAAAACTGGATGTGTTGTGTTTTAATGTTTCCCACACTAAATTTGGCAAGAAATAAAACGTTTTTCGGGGTTTAAGTTAAGATATTTAGCGTTTTCAATAGATGTAGAATTAGAAGACATAGTAAAAAATGCCTCTTTACACCAAAATTTATAATAAAAATAAAGTATATCACATCTTAAAATTACCTATGCGAGAAATAATTCATGCAAATTTATAATATGTAAATAGCAATAAAATCAAAATAAAATAGAATAGAAAGACTCAAAAAAACCGCAAACTTTTTTAGAGAAGCCACTTTTGAAAAAAACAATCAAAGGCTGAAATGTAACATAGTAGCGTATATAGGGAGTGAGGGGTGTGACCCCACCCCCTTTGGCCGTTTCCATACCTAGGGGGACGGTCCGCCCCCCCCCCCCTGGCTGGCGAAGCCAGCCATTTTTGCTTTGATAGGGTCTCCCCTTTACTTTTTTTATTTTCAGATTATAAAAATGTAGTGCATCTTAAATGCATAAAATTACACGATGTAAAAATGTTCTCCGCTTCGCGGGAAGGTAAAACCTTTTCTTTTTATTTGTTCAACCGCACTGTTTGCTTATAAGTTACAAACCCCTTGCAGTCGCGCATATTTTTAAATAATGATTATTTATACATCAGGTTGCTTCTTAATATCAATAGAATTAAGAAAAAACCTTATTTGGATATAGTACAAAATTTAAACATCATACTAATTTAAAGCAGTAACAAACAAATTGTTTAGAAATTAGGTTATAAAAACAAAAGTAAATCTATGCTTATATGATTGGCTGGAGACAATTTTTAAGTTTTTAGTGTTTTTTTATTTTGAAAAATTTTCGCCTCCGGCGACTGGAAGACACCCCCCAGACCCCTCGGTCGACGCCTTGCGTCGGCTTGGTGCTCTTACCAAAGTAACAAACTAATTGATAAAGTTTTAGGTTATCGAAATTCATGTAAAACTATTGCCATATGATTCGCTGGACACAATTTTTAAGCAGTTTTTAGTGAATATTTCCGAAAATTTTAGCCTCCGGCGATTGGGGGGGGCACCACCAAACCCCCCGGTCGACGCTCTGCGTCGGTTTTATGCTGCTATTTATGTAATAAACGTTTGGTTTAAAAATTAGGTTATAAAAACAAAATTAAAACTATAACTATAAGAATCGCTGGAGACAAATTTTAAGCAAGTTTTAAGTGTATATTTAAAAAATTTTCGCGCCGTAACACCCTTCGAGACATTGGCAGACTGCCCCCTCCCCCTCGGCAAAATCCTATATACGCGCCTGATATATATATATGTAAATGAAAAAAGTTTATTTTTGAGCTTATAGCTTCTAAAAAATTTTAAACTCCAAAAATAGCTTTCAATATGGGATTTACGTGTTTTATTCAGGATATAAGAATGGTATTTATTTAAATCGTCTTTCACCGTGGTGATATCTACGTCTAACCACTGTAGTACATAAGTATCACCTGATTCATACGTAGGTCGTACCTAGTGATCGACCGGAGCAGAATTTTTGCTTATGCCGGGGCCGGGGCCAGGGCCGGGATAGAGAAATTTGGATTTGCCGGGACCGGGGCCGGGGCCGGGGCAGGCGAAAAATTTAGCAGAATTTGTAATTTTGGTCATTTTTTTTAAATAAAAATCAAAATTTTTATTGTTAATTATTTGGTTCATGTAATGAATAGTCACATTTTAGAATTTAAGCACTTTGTGAGTAAAAAAAACCTTTTTTTTATTACACAAAAGTTTTTTTTTTCTAAGCAGAACAATTTTTTTATTTTCATATTTCAATTTTTTTAAACCTAAATTATTATTATATTTACATAATATATATACATTTTCACATAATTATTAGCAGTATATTCTTGTTTAAAGCAATATCATACTTAATCGCAAACCATTTATGTTACTTTTCAAAAATGCTTTACAAATAGAACAAACCATTTATGTTAGTTTTAAAGAATGCCTTACAAATAGAGGAAGAGTTAAAGTACTTACAAGTTTTTATCAGTAAAGCAAACCGTCGTAAAAAAACTAAAATCAAAACTGGGTACAAGTAACGAAAATATTTCACAATAACAAAATCTCTTCATGTTAAAATATTTTTAATTAAATATTGGTTGGTACCTAATTAGCGAAATTAGCCGTAAAAATTAAGAATACTAGTCTTGAATATTATTTTAAAGAAGAACTTTTACTCGAATTTCATTTACACACCACTATTCAACATTTTTTAGTTTAAACATATAAAAGGGGTTAAAAAGCACCTTTTTATTTTAAAATATAAGAGAATTTTTAAAATTTTATTGTCAATTTTTGTAAATAAAACACTCTTTTTAAATTGTAAAAAGTAAAATATTATATTGCGAGTACATGAGACTACTCGCTTTCTAGCTGTTTCAAGTTGATTGTTTTAATGATTTTAATCAAATTATTTAATTTTAGCCAAAAATTATAAAATTAACGTCACGTAAACTTTTTTAATGTAATTATTTTCGTGATTTTGCACTACTTTTTATAATTTTTCGAGATTTATCAAAAACATAATATAACCTAAGAAAATTTTTGATTATACACTAGGTTTATGAATAAAGTTATGCAAGAAAAACATTTCAAACGTACGCGACTTTCTGTGCATATACCACTGATTTCTTGCGAAGAGATTTTTTGCAGTCAATACTTGTTTTTTCGTGCAGCGCATTTACTTGCAAAAGTGGAAGAAAAGTTGCAATATGCACTGCAAAACGCTAACAATGTTAAAAATTGGTGCACCCAAAAATAGCAGAAAATGGCGGGTTTTCAGTATTAAACTTGCACAAGAGTGCTAGTTTCAAGCAAAATATTTTATTTAAAAATTAGTATTATTTCTATTCAGCATTATGCGAAAACTTTTTTTCAAATTAAATATAAACAGTTCATTATTAACTTTTTGTTTTAAAATTTTACGTTTGGTGTCTTTTGGGTGGATACAAAATATTGGATTTAAAAAAAAACTGGACTGACTCCGCAGGTTTTTTTTTAATTTATGAATACTATAGTGTAGATATACAATAAACTTAAAAATTCTAAAATAAAAGACTAAAGCTAAAGTCTCCCAGGCTGAAATTAAGGGCGTAACCGCTCTCCGCCAGGAAGAAATAAACAATAAACCCAGGAGCGAAAAAAATTAAAAAAAAACTTTCAGCAGTTATGTAACCAATTATTATTTAGTTGCGTCATGTGTTTCTCTGCACGTGATATTTTCTCAAAGAACGAGTGGTTACTTTACCACTCATCTATTTTCACCCTGATAGAATTTATCTTTAGACATCAGCTTGAATTTTTTTAACGTAACAAAATTTAAAAACAATTTCAAATATGCACCTAAAAATAAACGCAAGAATATATAATTCAAGTAAATATGTCCAGTTGTACAATAAACCGTTCTAATCAACTCACACATGATCGAATTTAAATAATCGAATTTAATCATCATTTTCTGCTAATTTTTTGCACAAAGCGATTTGGTAAAATAGTCTTAGAAAAAACTAGTTTTTCAGTGTACGAAATATCGCTGTGCAAGAAAAGTTTTATTGAGTGCAAAAAAAATAACTTGCGCGTAAAAAATCACAAGTGCAACATTTCTTGTAAAATTTAGGTAAAAAATTCCCTGTCTAGCCGAAAATCCTCTTGTTTTATACATTTTTGATATAAGCAGTTGATATTAAAATAACTCCAATATATGCAAAATTTGTGATTATTGAGGCAAATAAAACCTAGCTGACAGCGATGATTTGCAGTATTGAATCGACTATATTTAACATTAAAATCATTTAAAACTTTCAGTAAAAACGGTTTTATATTTAAGATTAAATACCATATTTTAACAATTATTTAACAAATTACACAATTTGGAACAAAAATACAATTTTTTAAAGCGTGAAAGTTGACTAATTTATGTATATTTTTTGAAAAGCAGGAATTAAAAAAACATGCGTTTCAATTCGTTTATTTAAAAAAATTTTATAACCGCACAATTTATGGTCCGTTTACGTCTCCTATACAAACTTACTAGAGGTCAACCAGATATATTTCAACCATAGATATCTACTGTCAAACTTTCATCTTGTAAATAAAATCTACAAACGGTTTTTAATACTCAAGAAATCTTTAAATTTTTAGAAAAAAGATTCGTGATTAAAATAAGGAATCTTAATAAAATAAAGAGGCTTTAGAAAATCTTAATATAGCATAATAAACAATAAATATCCTAATTTTAAAACAACTAAATTAGTTTTGTAGATAAAATCTTGTATAATATTTCACTGTCAAAAATGTTTAGAAGCGCTTTAAAATTTGCATTCTTAAGGGTACTTACCCCGGTTTGCCCCGGCTCATTTGACAGCTAAATTGCCGGGACCGAGGCCGGGGCCGGGGTAGAGAGAATTGTGTTTGCCGGGGCCGGGGCCGGGGCCGAGGCCGGGGCCCCAGTCGATCCCTACTCTTGGCTATCTTTTGAAAAGGTTAGAAAAAATGTTTTTGATGACGTCATCACTACAACCGATGTGGGGAAAAAACCTAGAAAAATTTTTGCCACGCTAATACACTGTCCGAATTATATATTTTGTTTTGCTTCCTGCTCAAAGTGTGTACGAGATTGATCATATTGTTATATATTAAATGTCCGCCAATTTTTATTCCTTACTTTTGACCTAAATTTTTTTTTGGGGGGGTGACCCCTCTGGGCTAGAGGGGCCAAACACGAATGCCGAAAATTTTTTCAAAATTTTTTTTTCAAAATCATCAAAAATGTAAAATTTATCACATATCACGAATTTTGATATATCGTTTGTCTAAAAAACCTTACAATAAGCTTACAATAAGCTGTCAAAAATGACGAATTTAAAATTTAAAATGATTCCAAGCCCGTATGCTGGCAGCAGCAAACCTTTAAATTAAAAACTTTTCCAAGAAAATAAACCTTAAAAGTTTATTTTTTTCGAATTTCCAGGTTATTTTGTTAAAAAAACATATTTTCAAAGTTAAAATCCTACTACGAAATTGCCAAATGTCGCAGCTAAAAAATCCTTATTTTTAAGTGTTTTCTTACTTGCAAACATGTTTCCCGTTTGTCAACAGAAAAACAAATTTCTAATAATCATGCCTCTCAATTTTTGCCAATATCCCAATATAAATTTTTAAAATAATGCTATTTTTCGTGTAAAAACGTTTGAATCCGCGATCTGGTCTGAATTGCGTCATTTTATTGCGGAAGAGCCAATAAAAATCATCAATTATGACGTAATAACAAAAATTTAGCATGACGTAAGGAATTATTTTGGAATTTTAACGAAAATTTATGTTGCGTTTTCATGGGGTTATTTGGACCATTTTCTAATCATGGGTATCGCGGGAACGCCACGGGGCGATTTAGCCCCGTGGCGCCGCGCCAACCATTATTAGAGAACGTGGGTAAATTTTGAAATTCAGAACCTTCTTCTTATTATTATTATTATTATTATTCCAACGCTCCATCCTTAAAAGCGACATTCCTCATTCGTTACTGATTGATAAAAAATAAACATGGGCTCATTAGAAAGAAGAAGGAATTACGTTACTTTCTTAGGAAGCACTTTTTTCATTTAGGTCCTTGTTATCGATTTATTGATCAAAATAAAAAAAAATGAAAAATAGACAAATAAAAACTCCCAACCGCACAATAACAGCCTTTTGGCAACAATAAGGATTGTACAGAGCAGACAACCAACATCCCCTCATAGAAATCGCACAAAAAAAGCAGACCGGTTTTAATTGGTGGCAGAAACGGAACCAGTTCCCAGCGCCATCTGTTTCAACCGCGCGGAAAACGGCGAAAACAACAGAGTACTTTTTTTTAATTCTTGCATTACTGATGACAAAATAAATTCAAAGTTTTGTTTACTAAAAAATAATAATAAGCGTCGGTGGGGCGGGAGAGCCACGTGCCGGTAATCATCGGTGGTGCGGGGTGCCATACTGCAATTTAACCCACGGCATCGCGCCAACTATACTTAGAGAACGTGAGTAAATTTTGTAATTCATGTTCATCATCTTCTTATTATTTGGCGCACGGCATCGCGCCAACTATATTTAGAGAACGTAGGTAAACTTTGTCTAGAGCGCAACTGCACCGCACTAATTATAATTAAACAACGTGGGTAAATTTTGTAATTTAAATTCATCTTCTTCTTATTATTATTTTTTATTTAAAAAAGTATATCTCAGCAACGGAATGATTATAAACATATGTCATTGCGCAGCTAAAACTATAAATTATTAGCCTATTTTTTTTTAATTTAATTCAAAAAAATTGTAGACTAGCCTTGAAAAATGCTATAAGAATAGAGCAGGAAAAAGGGGCGATTTTTCCCCGGGCGTATGTTTAGACAGAAAAGATGTGGACTAGGCTGAGATGGACATTATGTGGACTATAGGAAATTTGCATTTGGTTTGGGCAGCTTCTCACTAAATAAAAATTTCTACCATATGATAATGATTTGTTTATACATTGATCTAATCACACAGCATTGTTGCATGTTTTTTAGTTTGATGAAATGTCAATTTAAAAATTCATACTCACAGCAATCTTTGACAAGCGCGAAATCGCCACTTTTTCAATTAGAAGGTTATATTTGTATGTGTAAAAAACAACTATACATTTGAAAAAGTGGCGATTTCGCGCTTGTCAAAGATTGCTGTGAGTATGATTTTTTAAAATGACATTTCATCAAACTAAAAAACATGCAACAATGCTGTGTGATTAGATCAATGTATAAACGAATCATTATTTTTTATTATTTATTATTTATTATTATATTATATTATATTATATTATATTATATTATATTATATTATATTATATTATATTAATTATATTTTATTATATTATGTTATATTATATTATATTATATTATATTATTTATTATTTAATTATTGGACGGGGCTGGGGCCGGGGTGAAAAAAAAAGTGCCGGGGCAAGCCGGGGCCGGGGCCCCGGTCGATCCCTAGACCTAATACGCTGTATCCGTGTGAAAAATCTGCATATTTCTACCGTACAATTTTAACCATTTCAAATTTCTCGCTCACTGGGCCTTTGTCACGTACAAAAAATTTTGTATGACGTAAGTATGACCTATGTCACGTAGAATTTACCACGGTGAGGTTTACGTATCACAAAGGTTAGACGATGATACCACCACCGTGAAACGAGGGTTTCACCGCGGAAGGTTTCATGGTTGTAACGGGAACGGGTTAAGAAAACTAAGATTTATGGTTCATTTTACAGTTGTGTATAAATATTATACAGTTAAAATTTAAAGGTGCTTTTTGGATTTTTGAAAATAATTACACACTTATGTAATATTAGCTTACTAGTTTGAAAAAAAAACCCTGTTTTTTGGTTTACTCTAAAAACAATTTTCACTGTGTATATATATCTACCTATTAACTAAAATTTTGGGAATAATGTTCCAGTATCAATAGAAAATTTTTGTCGTTCCGTTTTTTAAAAAAAACTAAAGAATTAACAACAATTACGAAACAATATGCATATAATATGTGGTCATTTAATAATCACTTTGTTGTATCTTTAACTAAGCTCCGCTCACAAAAATTAATAAATTACTATATTAATTTATGTCTTGAGTCTGGAAAAGAAAACTCTAATAATTTTAAAAGTTAGTTACACGTTTTTGAAATTTTATAATTGATTAAATTATAAAACAAAATATATTAGAAATAAATATAATATATTATTCTGACAACACCATTGTGTAATTTGTTTAGATAAGAATAAATTGATAGTTTGGCTTTTAAAATTATTTTAAAATTGCACAAATTGACTGTTTTTGCGAATGAAAAATTATCTTCATAATTCATTTTAAGTATTTATTATTTTTCTAAGAAAAATTTCTTTCGGATTTTTTTTAGATTTTCAAGTATTTTCAAAACTTTTTTTTCGAGACCTAACATAGTAATTTTTTGATTTTCGGATTTTTGAGGCGAAGCTTAGTTATGGGGGATGCGTCTTTGGAATAACATAAAAAAATTTTTGTAATGATTTAAATTAATGGAGAATCACGACAGTTAATTCAATGTACACAAAGGTCTCGAGACGATTTAAAAATAATTTGTATACGACGGAAAAAAATTAGAAAGAAAAAATATGCACAACCAACTGTTTTTTTGAGAAAAATTGTTTTATGTTTATGTTGTTTTAGTTGTATTTATGATCGTGTTCTTTCGTTAACCAACGTCATATACAAATTATTTTAAATTTTCTCGAGACCTTTGTGTACATTGAATTAACTGTCGTGATTCTCCATAGACAATTTTAAAGAAACAGCATGAAAGTAGCTCAACTTAGTGCTTGATGTTTTGAGCTTTTGAGTGACATTTCATGAATTATGCCTTTGTTTGTTTTTTTATGGCGACCGTAATCGGTTCGCAGTATTGAATTTGTTCTGATTTAGTTTTTGTGAATACTTATTTGTTGTGGTAATGATTTCTAAAATATTAATAAATATAAAATAATAAATCTAAAATAATAGGTTCGCAGTATTGAATTTGTTCTGATTTATTTTTTGTGAATACTTATTTGTTGTGGTAATGATTTCTAAAATATTAACTTTGTTGTTATTATAACATAAACGGGTAAAACGTTTTTAGTGTATACTCTTTATTTGTTTGAAGCCTAGTTTTCGCATGAAAAACTTTTTCTTCACATAATAAAAACGCGACGGCCATTTTTAGTAACAAGAGTGTTTACGTAATTAAAAAAAAACACAAAGACGTTTCTCTTGGTTTTATCTTTCCTTGGTTTTATCTGCCTGGGTTTTTTCTGTCCCATCCCCTTTGAAAAAATTTGCGGGGTCAAATTGAACGTCAGCACTCGCGCCTAATCCATAATATTTTGTTGATTTATTTTTCATTCTTTTTCAATATTTTATAATCTTGGTGCGGTCTGGGCTAAAAAAATGGAGATTGAAGCGCTGTATAGGTTTTTAAAAAACGAATTGTTCAAATTATATGTTTGGTCAGTTTTTTTACTTTTACTTAATTTATTTTCGTTGTCATGTGCTACGCGCAAAAAACCATCTGAAAAAATTGTAGAAGTAAACAAAGTTGAAGAGAACCAGAAAAAAAACACTGTAATAATGAAAAAAAACGTAAAAAATCTTGGTAAACCAGAAGATCCAAAATCAAAATCAATATTACCAACAACTGCTGCACCAACACAAAAAGATGAGGCTGAAATAGCCAACAATCCATTTGAAGTCAATTTATACGAAAGTCTCTCTTCAGCTGTGGACACTGTTAAAGGTGTGTTTGTGCTTTGATGCACCCAATACGAAATAACTCTTAAGATCTTTACCAATACCAACCTGCTAAACCACACAAAAGCACCTCCTGAATGTCTGAATGGTTTATTTACCTTACAAGTAGCCCGCGTCAGCTATATGGCTGACAAATATATCTCTGTATTTTTCAGATTCATTTGCTAGTTTTTAAAAAATAATTTAACCCTTTCATGATAATTCCCTGAATTGTAAGAATTGAAATGATACTTCACTTAACCCACTTCGTTTTATGGTTAGCAAAGATGATCCCATCTCTCTTTTTGATGAAAATGCTTTGTCCAGCATAAAGATGTCCATGTTATTTTTTTTTAAATTTTAACTTTTTTACGACAGTCTGAATTGTAGGTTTTCCAACGATATTTCATTTAGCCCAGTCTTTTTTGTAGTTAAGGAGGAAGGTCCATCCCACTTTTAAAAAAACCCGTTGTCCAGCATAAAAATATTCAATTTTGATTTTTCCAAAATTGATGCGCTGGCTTTCCATTCACTAATATCAATATTGGTAATAAATAACAATGGCAATAGCAACAATTAGCAAAAGACAAAAAACTCAACTTTTAAAATCCATAGGGTAAAATTTTTAACTTTTAAACTCTGCTGAAAATAAGTTGTCCAGAATAAAAATGGCCATGTTATTATTTTTTAAGACATTTAACCCTTTTTTTGACATTCCCCTAATTGTAAGCTTTGCAATGATATTTTTTAACCTAATTTGTTTTGTGGTTGGAGAGAAGGACCCATCCCCTTTTACGTAAAAATACGTTGTCCCGTATAAAATTGTCCATGTTCATCTTTTCAAAAAACATAATATTCTGGTTTTCCATTGACTAATTACTCTAACTAATAAGTTTGAGCCGATTCAAAGACAATAATGGGGAGATTGGGATTTATACACAAACAAACAAGTTCATAGGGCCCCTTTCTTGAAAATGCGTTGTCCAGCCAAAAGATGTCCATTTTTTTTAATTTCAACACCATTATAACAATTCTCGGTCTGTAACCTTTTCAATGATATCTCAGTTAGGCCAATCCTTTTTCTGGTGTAGGAGGAAGGTCGTTCCGCTGTTTGTAAAAAAACGCTGTCCAGCATTGAGATTTCCATGTCAATTGTTCGAAAAAAAACTTGATATTCTGGCTTTACATTGGCTAATTACTCTTAACAATAAGTTTAAGCCAAATTAAAGACGAAATATTTTTTAAGTTCCAAAATCCATAGGATCTCTTTGGTGAAATTGCGTTGCCCAGTAGAAAGATATTTTTTTTTTTTTGAAAATACAATTATTTTGAAAATGTAACCCCCTTACGATATTCCCTGAAGAATAAGCTTTCCAATGATACTTTATTTACCTTAATTCGTTGGATGGTACAGGAGGAGTTAGGGAACAAACACGCACACACGCGCGCGCGCGCGCGCACACACACACACACACACACACACACACACACACACACACACACACACACACACACACACACACACACACACACGCATATGGATTAATTTTAATAATTACAAAATATTATTTTTAAAAATTCCAAAAACGCATTCCCTTTAACTAACCTCCACCTCCAAAACATAAAATCAAAAAATTATTTATGTTAATCTATGTCCTGTGTCTCGGAAAAAAATTATAAAGCACCTAAAAAAAATCCGTGAGAAAATTTTCTTAGAACACATATGATATACAGAGTGAAAACTTGTTTTTGAGTTAAACAAAAACAGTGTATTTTCACAACAGCTACTATTAATCAAGTGTGTACAATTTTTTCAAAAATCTAGAAAAAACCTTTAAATATAATAAACTGTATCCAGATTATCCCTATGAACAACTTCAAATAAACCCCAAAACTTAGCTTTCTTAAGGAATTCGAGCAAAACGCTAAATATTGGAAGTCCCACACGTGTATCAATTATCACTTTTATCGATCTAAAACTGAAAACAAAAAAAAAAACATTTTTCTGTCCTAAATTTGACACATAAGTCTCATATTGAGTTATTTTTGAAGTTTAAATTTTTTTGAGAAGTTATAAGCTCGTTCCCCCCTAAAATGACCTTTTTTGCATTTAGAAAATTTTTAACTAATGTTTTGAACTAATTATATGTCGAACACTCCGGTGGTTCTATATGTTATAGTTTCAATTTTTTTCTATTTTTCAACGATTGCATCTGGTTAAAATGCACCGAATTCAGTTTTGAAAAAATTGAAATTCTTAAAAAACGTAATAAAAATATATTATAATACAATTTAACATAAATTTTAGATTTAGCTTAGATTTAAAAAATAAAACTTGAGTTAGCTTTTAAAACCAAAAAATTTTGTTAAAAAAATTTTATTGGTCCATGTTATTTTATAAGATATATTTCAGTTCCGCAGACTTTTAACAATGTAAAACATAGTTTTTCACAAAACTTTTTCCCTAACAGCACAAATTGTACATGCCAAAAATAAACAAACTCACTGACTCGTTTCTAATATCATTTATCCATAAAGTAATAAACGCACCTTTCAAAGGATTTCCAATTGTTGGTACTTCTAGTGTTAAATCACAAGCAGCAAACAAAAATGTAAAAACAAAAAATAATCTAACAGAAACCCCACAAAAAAGCGCAACAAAAAAAATTTAATAACAAGAAACGTAAAAGTGTAAAATATTGTACCTTACTAATTTGCTTACCTTTATTAGTGATGTGATTTTATAAATATATTAAATAAAACTTTAAATTTAAAATCTTAATAAAAACTCAAAAATAGCAAACAACGTGTGTCTCGCGCAATGTTTACACTTTAATGCAAAATTTATCCCAGAGGCTTATTTTATGAAGACGTTTTTAAATTTTATATTTACAAATTTCCTATTTTATGTAAAATTTCTGATTAAGGGCTAATCGACTTGTAATGCAAAACGAGTACCTCAGCTCAGCAAAAAGTGCTCTGTGCTGGTTGGTCCATTCTCATAAAAATTCGTTAAATCCGGTATATCCTTTATCAACCCTCCAATCTCGTGCTCCGGAGCTCCGAACATATAAAGCAGAGGAAGCTACAGAGCTCCGGCCCTTAAATGAACGATTTTAAACTAATTTAAGCTTAAACTAAAGTATTTTAAAGTTAATTTATTCGCGTTTTTAACACTATTTCTAACGTTTTAAATAAGCTTTGAAAAAAATTTAAATTGCAAAGAAATTTTGACAAAATAATATGTGGCATCACTTTTTAATAATTTATAAATTTAGTGAACAAATAGAGCGGAGCTTCGGAGCTCCGGGGCTTGCTCCGGAGCTCCTAAAAGCGAAGCTCCGCTACGGAGCTACGGAGCTTGGACCTCCGTGGCATATCACTAATGTATTTCGCAATAAATAGGTTTACTTGTAAAATCAGAGTTTACAAATGTATTTATGAAGCAGGTCTTAGAAATGATGAACCATAAGTTACCACACGAAATAAAACACTTGTTTAGAAAGTAATTTTTAATTTTAACTCATTCCCATCATTGCCTTTTCCCTGGTTAGGATGATAAAACCTTCGTCCAACAATAGTGATTTCTGAATTGATTGTGGTGCATAAAATTGGCCGTGTTTAACTCTACCTATCAGCTAGGTCATACAAAGGTGCGAGGCCACAAAGAAAAGTAATGCAGCGCACAAGCGCGCGCTATTTTCTGCTCGCTAGGTTTATTGAGCAAACGGATTAAAGCCGGTTCATACTTATGACT
>JASAMX010001498.1:0-11285 GCA_030248175.1 Microlaimidae sp. YZB2_3 | reverse complement strand
CCAAATATGTTTTATGTGGGAATCGACACCGGCACCTTTCAAAAATTTGACGACGCGCTAACCGACTATGCCACTGCAACCATGGGTTGATGAGCTCTAACAGCGATTTATAAACAAAGCTTCTGAAATAAATCGATAAAACGC
The DNA here is from genome assembly GCA_030248175.1 of Microlaimidae sp. YZB2_3. Taxonomy (NCBI): domain Eukaryota; kingdom Metazoa; phylum Nematoda; class Chromadorea; order Desmodorida; family Microlaimidae; species Microlaimidae sp. YZB2_3. The sequence continues at coordinate 11,141 of JASAMX010001498.1, read as the reverse complement.
ACGACAGAACTATTTATTTATGCGTTAAAAAATACAAAAGATATTATGGCCTTCCAAAAATTATAAATTTCAATAAAAATATACTATTTGGAGCTTTAAATTTTACCAAATTAATTGTATATTAAACCAAAGAGACAAAAATATTTCTATAAATTATTACGTACGTGAAAAAGGGTAACAATTCCTCTTAATTGAAAGTATTTTCCCTAATAAATAATGAGTAGTGTATTTTCTAAGAATTTTCAAAAAAATTTCGTTGCAATCTGATTTTTAATATCAATTATTTCAACTACCGCCAATAATATAATAAATGTGCACTTTATAATGGTGGTATTTTTGCCTTTTTAACACTCATATTAATTTTTTATGGAAATATTTGGGTATTTCACGAGATCTCGTATGCCAAAAATCGCGATTTTCTATACTTAAGAAAACTGTCCGGAGAGACATTAAGGTCTTTCCGGACAGTTTTTATTGCAGAGCGTTCAGTAGTAAACCAATTGCAATACAGTGCAAAAATTACCCATTTTTATTTACACACAATTTATTTTTGAATTATTATACTTATAGAGTATTACAATATTTTAAGATATTTAAATGATAAAAATTTGACTAATTGGCGAAAAGCAGGCAACGAATCCTGTTTACAATAATGATATTTTTTGAATTTATGTGGAATAAATTTTTAAAATTATAAAAAAATAAAAAAAAACATTAAAATAAAAAAAATTGTGGGCAAATGTTTTATGTGGGAATCGATCTCGGGACCTTTGAAAAATTTGACGACGCTCTAACCCAAAATGCCACTGCTACCATGCGGTGATGAGCTCTAAAAGCGATTTATAAACAAACCCTCTGAAAAAATTATATAAAACGCACGACGCACGACAAAACTATTTATGCGTTAAAAAATACAAAAGATATTATGACCTTCCAAAAATTATAAATTTCAATAGAAATATACCATCTGGAGCTTTAAATTTTACCAAATTAAATTAAATCGAAGTTTCACCGAAATTTTGAAAAAATTAAGCACCATATTTTACGAAAAATTGTATATTACACCATAAATACAACAGTATTCAATTTAATTTTTACGTACGTGAAAAAGGGTAACGGTGTCTTTCTATTGGAAGTATTTTTTTAAATAAATAGTGTGCAGTAAATATTTTTAAGGGTTTTAAAAAAATTTCATTGCAATTTGATTTTTAATATCAATTATTTCAATTACTTACAATAATATAATGAATGTTCACTTTATAATCGTGATATTTCTGCCTTTTTTTACACTCAATTTTTTTAGTGAAATGTTACTGTATTTCACGAGATCTCATATGCCAAAAATCGCGATTTTTCATACTTAAGAAAATTGTCCGGAGAGACTTTAAGGATGCAAGTGAAAAATCAATTTTACCCAGGTTAAAGTCGGGTTAATTTTTTTCTATTTTTTTTAAGAATCAGAATTATTCTTACTCAAGAGATGGAAAAATATTTTCTCCCATAGGATTAATTTAATAAAGAATAAAATACCCGCATTGACTAAATTTTTTACTTTGCGCGAGGTGGTTTTGCGGCGCGAAAAAAAAATTTTAAAAAAATTCATTGCAATCATTTTCTGTCCCATATGCGGTAGTTTTATTTATGTACAATATATAATTATTTTTTTTTTAAATTTTAATTGGAATCGATTTATCGGGGTAAATATAAGTGATTCTTCAGAATGCGACCCCAGACCTAATTTCACAATTCGAATGTTGTAAATGTAACAACTCTAAATGTAACAACTGTAAATGTGCTATAAATGCGAGTTTTAAAGTAAAGCCACGGGTATCCCGCCATATGCAACGTATCCCGCCAACTAATGAAATACTAAAGTGGATGCAGATTTGTTTCGCCCATTCATTTTTCATTAAAACAAAAATAAGCAATTTGATTCGTATCAACTCTTGTTAGTTTTGTATTTCTGCTTGGTTATGTAGGGTAACTGACTTAAATTCGACCAGCCTTAATTTCAGCCACCGATTGTTATTTTTGCCATGCGAAAAGTTATAGAATGAACTGCTTATGTTTGGATAGATTCTCACGTCATCTATCTAACCATATGCAGTTCATTTAAACCTTTGTGTATAACAAAATAACAGCCGGTGGCCGAAATTAAGGCTGGCCGAATTTAAGTCAGTTACCCTACACGAGATAAAACAAAAACATTACCTCCTCCTCCGCCCCTTCCCTGGTCCTGCTGGGGGCAGTCCTTGGCGATGTGTCCGCCGGCGTTGCAGTTGTAGCAGCGCTTGACACCGCCTTCCACGCCCTCCGGGCAGTCCCTACTGAAGTGGCCCACCTTGCCGCACGCGTAACACTACAACAAACACTAATTAGAATCATTTCAGGTGACATGCAAAATCACCATGAAACAGTGTGAAATCCCCCTGACAAAATTTACCATAATGTAATGCTAATTCACCATAAAAATCAGAAATGCCTTTGCAAACGCAAATTTCTTAAAAAAACTTAGCTTTAATCATAAAATCATTAAAAATGTTTTAATTTTTTCCTAAGCAAAAACTTAAAATCAAGCTAGATTTTATTATGATAAATTTTATTTGTATTTTTCAAGTGTCAAAATTTAAAGGAAATATTACAAACGCATTATATTTATGGTGAATTCACACTATTATATGGTGATTTTGTAATGTTTGTGGTGATTTTGGCCTATAGTGAATTTGTCCATGGTGTTTTTATGCGGACCCTCATGTCAGAGGAGAAAAAGGTAGGGGGTGTCTTGTCAACATACTTCCCCTAGTTTTCAAATTAATTATGTCCTATGGTGGATACATGGGCAAGTTAGTCTGGTATGAGAGGGCGGTTAAATTCAAATTTAGAGGGGGAGGGGGTTAAAATCGTGGTAACTAACGCAGTTTACCCGGATCGTTTTTTACTGGCCTGTATTTTACCCATTAAGCGTTTTATTATTTAACAGGAGGCAGGAAAAAAGAGCCAATTTTGGATTAGAAAGCTTTTTTCAAGCATGTTTGGGATTATCATACGTGGGCACCGTCTCGATTTTTTTTGGGGGGTATACCCGACTTCCGAAATTTGGTGGGGTAGGGGTGTGCCCCAAAATTTTTTTTGTTATAACCCAAATACTCAATTTTTAACGTTTTTAGTACTGGGACCCCCAAATTTAAGGGGGGGGGGAAATGTCGGCAGTGTCGAGATTTTTTTTGGGGGAGGGGCGGGTATAACCCCCCTGTTCACCTATGCGGATTATTATTGCTTAAATGGGTCTATTTGACCTCAAAAGTTAGGTTTAAACGTCACTTAGAAGGCTTTTTTATTTTTTTATTTCTTCAAAATTGGGGTGATTTTAAAGTCTATTTCCAGAAATTGGAGGATTAGCCAAAAAAAAACCCTCCTTTATGCCCATGTATGGAGAAGAAGGTAAGATATTTTGATGTGAAAACGTCAACACTTTTCAGCGAATTTTGATGGTCTATGCACCTTAAATTTTGATAGGGAAGCTTTGATAGGGAAGACTAAGCTTCAAGCTTAGTCTTCAACCTTGGGGGTGAAATTGGTTTGTTTGTTTGTTTGTTTGTTTGTAAAAAATCCCAATCTCCCCATATAAAATGAGAATTGTTGTTTATATCATCTTACACAATATTAGAACTCACTACTCACTGGGCCAGTGCGCAGCATGATATGACTAAGGACAACCTTGTTAAAGGATTTAAGGAAAGGGCATGTTATAATTATTATTGTAACTACTGAAATTGTTCTGGATTAATTGTCTGTATTGAGTATCTTCATTGAGTAATTGTCCTGATCATCTTGATTCATCTTTTGTTTCCCCAATTTTATTTGTCAAGTCAAACCAATCCAATTCCGCGCACTAACCTTTGCATCAGTAGTTACAAAAGCCCTCACATCCTTTCCCTTGACCCCTCCTTGGTCCACCCGTAAGCTGTACCATTTTCCTCCATGTAATATACACCCTCTAAATGACGGGATGCCATTTATAATTTGAATGACAAGTAGAGAGGATATATTCCATGTCGAAAATTGCATTACGTGTGTTACAGGAAAAACAAGGGGAAGGTTAACACCCGTAGTATTAAGGGAGCCGTTGGGACTTTTACAATACATAATATTTATGGCAACTGTTATTTAGCTAAATACATATTATGTTTTTAGATGATGTATTGTAAGTAAATTTTATTGTGATAAAAAATACATGCCAAATCAGTATGTATTCAATACTCAGGTGGTGCGTATTTCCCTTAAATTGCCTTCATTTCCACCTGACTTGTCTTGGCGCTTGTCCTTTGTATAAACTGCCCAGGAGATATAAGTTTTAAACTGTGCAACAACAACAAGGAAACTTATATTTCTGAGCGTTTTTGGAGATAACCAGATTAATAATATAATATCTATGACATTTTTAAGGTTTCAAAAGACTCATTTAAAATTCTTTTTTGCTCTTGACTTCGCTTGGCACTTATAAATTAAATTATAAATAATTTATTTATAATTGAAACCATTTAATTGAATTTTTTAGGAAATTTCGATATTTAAGAAATCGTTTAAGAAGAGAAAAATATTTTCAATCTTCAAGCTAAATTTTTTACTTTTTGGTAATTATGTATTGTTAATCACAAATTAATTTTATTTTTTATATAAACACAAAGTTGTATTGCAAAAATTAAATGTAAACATTCTTTGCCTGAAAATGGTTTAACTTTTAAATTAAAAAGCTATGAAACAAGATAAAATTCTATTTTGAATTTTGAAAAAAAAAATCTAAAGCTTTGTGACCACTTAATACGAAAAATAAGTCCATGTTTTTTTTGTTCCTATATTTATAATTTTCAAGCAGCCGAAGTCTTGATAAGACCGCTTTCTATTCATAGCAAATAATGCAATATTAAAGAAACACAATTATAAATAATTCCCATTTTTAGTCCAATTATCAATGTTAGAATATTCTCTTATTGGCACACGCTTAATACAAATTAGAAAGATAAGACAATGACAAAAAACCCAGTAGAGGGGAAGGGACAGCACATAAGTATGTATTAATTGACCAACCATCCAAGCTTGGTCCAGTATCAATATAATTTAACAGGTCCCACCCATTACTATAAGCCGCTAAAATTAGTAATATTTAGGAGATACCAACTTCCCTACCTAAAAAAATCTTTTCACGGGTGTAAACCCTTTCTTAAAATTCTGAAGGGGGTGGTGTGCGTGTGTGTGTGTATGCGCGCGCGCGTGCGTGCGTGCGAGTGTGTGTGGTGGTTATTTCCAATCAAATCAAAACGCGGCCTCCGCCGACCGCTCACTCACCTTCTGTCCCCGCTGTGCCGAGGAGCACTCCCGGGCGAAATGGCCGCGCCCGCCGCAATTGTAGCAGATGCTGCCGCCGTAGCCTCCGCCGCCGCCGCGGCCGAACCCCCCGCCCCCTCGGCCCCCGTAGCCCCCGCGGAATCCGCTACCGCGACTCCGGCAGTCCCGCGCGAAGTGACCCGGACGTCCGCAGTTGTAGCAGCTACTGGCTGAAAGTAATACTAATTTGCATTATTATTATTAAATTTTACATCATTTTAAGTGAAATTAACACTTCAAGTATATTATTATTTATATTCTTTTTGATATCCAGAAATATTTTCATATTTATTTATGATGTCAACAATTTTGGGATTTTAGGGTGGAAAGGGTCATAGGTGGGCAGGGGGGGTTGGGGGGTATACCCCCTTAAAATTTCGGATTTTGCTGACATCCCCCTTAAATTTGGGGTACCCGGGGACACCCCCCCCCAAATTCGCCTCCCGGAGAAAAATTATTTACTTTATTTATTTTAGGAGAAAAATACTTCATTTTTCTCCTATTATTCAACAAACATTAATTAAACATTATTAACCTTTTGCTTTTATTAACGTTTTAAAACCTGTTTTAAATGTAAAGGGATAAAAAAACCTTAAATTTTGTAATAAACATCATCTGGAATTAAAATTTCTAGAGTATTTTAGCGCCTTAAATTAAAAAAAAAAACCCCTGAAAAGGGGCTCTGCCCCTTGACCCCACTGGGGGGCTCTTGCCCTCCAGACCCCCCTTCAGGGTTAGTATTTACCCCCCCCAGACCGCCCCTCCAAATGAAATTCTGGGCACGCCACTGTTCTAGACCCCCCAAATTTTTATCCTTGGCAACCCAAAAAGGGGTCTAGACTCTGGACCCCCCTGGTTACGCTCATGTATGTATATAATCTTTAATTAAATATAAGATTATGGATTAAAAAGTTTGTGATACTTGACTTTATAATCAAGACAATATAATTACTTTTCTATTATTACGTAATTATTAAAAAAAATTATAATTTCTAATCTAATTCTAAGAATATATAAACACATTATTAATAAAAAAATTAAAATTTATAAGTTGCAATAAAGTTTTATTTTAATTTTACACAGTTTTATAGCATTTATAAGCTTGTTTTACGTTTTTTACGCGTTTTAAGCCCATTTTAAGGCAGCGCGGAAATATTGGGCGCACCCCCCCCTCAAAATTTGGATCTTGCCAGACACCCCCCGAAAAGTTGACCCCCCCCTATCTATAACCCCCCTCCCAAAATCCGAGAGGCTGCCCACCTATGGGTATACCCCCTGCTCATAGATAGCAGCCTTTTATTATTATTATTTTGTATAACTGACCTCCCAAATTCGGTGCGAGGTGTACCTAAAAAATTTTTGGGTATACCCCAAATGCCTCATTTTTAGCGTTTTTAGTACCGGAACCGTTCCAGGACTAAAACCCACCCGTTGAGTAAGCTGGGTGGGTTCCCGTTCCAGTGGAACGGGAACCCACCCATTCTAGATATCACAGAAGGTCATCATATCAAAAATATATAATATACCAAAAAATGTGCAACTCCTATATAAAAAAGTACGGAAAAGTAGGCCATTATAATGAGCCTCTCCATTTAAACGACACTCTCCACTATAATGGCATAGTAGTCATTTTAATTCGGCAAGCTAAAATGGAGAAGAAGCCATTATAATAGCCATTTATTGATTTCATTTTATTTGATATATACTAACACAGACCTGTGCACGGTCTGAAAATGCCCCCTGCTTGCCCCCCCGTTTTATTGGAGGATTTGCCCCCCCCCCCGTTTTATTGCCCCCCCCCCCCGCCAAAAAAAAAAATGAAAAAAAGTACCCTAAAAATATGACGCCATTTTTGACCTATGATGACGCCATCATCGCGAATTTTTTGCAGTTTTTAGCCTATTTCAATGTATTTTAAGCCATTTTAGACCTATTTTTACCTTATTTCCGCTTTTTTTGTCCCTTTTTTCCCTTTTCCCTTCTTTTTTTCTCCTTTTTTTCTCTTTTTTTTTCTTTGCCGCCTGCTCGCCCCCCCCCCCCGTTCTATTGCCCCCCCCCCCGTTTCAAAAAAGTTGCCCCCCCTGCCCCCCCCGTTTTGAATTGCCCCCCCCCCGGTTTAACCCCGGGGGGGGGGGGGCAGTGCACAGGTCTGCTAACAAACAAGTATAATACTGTCCGGGCCGCACAAGTTTTCGCGTGTTCGTTTAATACTGTCCAACACGGTAAAACTCATGCGGCCCAGACAGTATTACACTTGTGAGTATATAAGAAGTGAAATTAAATCAATAAATGGCTATTATAATGGCTTCTTTTCCATTTTAACTTGCCGAATTAAAATGGCTACTATGCCATTATAGTGGAGAGTGTCGTTTAAATGGAGAGGCTCATTATAATAACCTACTTTTCCGTATTTTTTTATATAGGAGTTACACATTTTTCGGTATATTATCCTGAAAATGAAAAAAATGAAAAAGTATCCTAAAATTATGACGCCATTTTTGACCTATGATGACGCCATCATCGCAATTTTTTTGCAGTTTTTAGCCTATTTCAATGTATTTTAAGCCATTTTAGACCTATTTTTACCTTATTTTCGCTTTTTTTGTCCCTTTTCTCTTTTCCCTTCTTTTTTTCTCTTTTTTCTTCTTTGCCCCCTGCTTGCCCCCTTCCCCGTTTCAAAAAAGTTGTCACCCCGTTTTGGAATTGCCCCCCCGTTTAAACCACGGGAGGGGGAGGGCAGTGCACAGGTCTGATCATATTTGGTTGATTTCAGTGGCGTAGCCAGGATTTCATTTCAGGGGGGGCGGTTTGGGGGAAGAAAGAGTGCCGCAAAAGTGCCGCTACGCCGCCGCCTGCGCCACGTAGCGGCTCCAGCCGACGCGAAGCCTCGGCGGTGGGTCTGGGGGGTGCCCCCCCAGCCGCCGGAGGCGAAATTTTTTTAAATATGCACTAAAAACTGCTTAAAAATCGTCCCCTGGTGTTTGCGTGAACATACATTTTACTTTTGTTTTTTACCTAATTTCTGCACAATTATGTCTAATCTTCAAAATTAACAGGCAATAAAATTGTATGTAACACAACTATCCATTTTCTGATTTCTTTAAATTTAAATATGAATATGGTGTAAGTTAGAATAAATAAAAATATTACTGACAATATTATTTTTACTGTATATATAAATCTGACCTTTATATATAAAAATTTTTATATTGATTAATTTCTGATTTTATAATGCACTTAGATTTTGTATTAAATTTTTATAACTCAAAATATTTGAAAAGTAAAAAAATCTATACAAACCAGGCTTCACTATGGGGGGAGGTGGAAAGGCGGACAACCCCACAAGTGTAAAAACCGTTGTTAAGCGGTTTAAAACAGCCATTATCAAACCTACATCTTATAATATGTTTTAACATCTATATAGTATTGCCATTCAATATCTGAGGCAAAGGCACATGCCTAAGCTATGTATTGAATGGTACAATCCATTGAAATTAAAAAAACTAACAAAATGATTAATGTACACTTCCCGCGAAGCGGGAAAAATTTCAGTTTTTTGGGTATTTTTATGCTTTTGGAACGCATCAGAAATGTTTCTGAATTTATATATAAAGAAAAAAATTTTCTCCCAAAATTTAAAAAATGTAAGGGTTCCCGCTTACAAAAAAATCCGGCTTCGCTGGATTTTGTGGGGGGAGGGGGGGGGGGGGGGGGGGGGGGTGGCGGCCATAGGTGAGAAAGGGGGGAGGCAAGGTGGGGTCCACCCCTCCTAGCCTCAAACTTTTGGGACCCCCCTAGACCAAAATCTAGGGCCCCCCTCCCCCAAATTTCCGAATTTTTTACCCCTGACCCCCTCTAGATTTTGAAATCTGACCTCGCCCCTCCCCCCTCGGGAAAATTTTAGGTACCTTTTTATACTAAATTTTCTTCCAAAAACGTGAATTTTCCTCACATATTCATGCTTTTTGACCCTTTTTATACATGAATATGGCTTTTTATTCAATAAAATGTAGTATTATCCTATAAAAAGAACAATTATTAAAGTTATTATGGTTTAAAACTGTTTTGCTTTGGACACCGGACACCACCTGACCCCCCTCTAGATTTCAAAATTTCGCACCCCGAGTCAAGAATATATAACACAAGAGAATGTCCGACTGTACACTAAATTTTTGACCAAAATTTTGCAAGAAAAGTCGCACTTTCGAATTCGTGTGCGACTTTTCTCGCAAAAATCTGCCATTTTCTGCAAGTTTTCCCGCGCTGCGATTTTTAACACAGTGTTAGTTATCTCGCAGTTGGGACTGCGACTTCTTTCGCACTCTATGCTGCTTTATTCGCACTGCGATTATTTTCGCACTGCGAGGGTAACTGCATAACAAAAAAAAAATAAAAACAAAGCGGAGCGAAAATTTGGTGTTTAAATAAGTAAAAGTCGTTTTTTTATTTTAAGATGTTAAAACTTTTTAGTTTTAATAAAATAAAATCACTTTCCAACGTTTTAACATTAAATAAAACAAGTTTCGAAGTGTTTTACTCCATTGAAATGACTACCAGCGTCTGTATTTTTTTTGCCGCGCGGCCAGACTCGCAGTGCGAATAAAGCAGCATAGAGTGCGAAAGAAGTCGCAGTCCCCACTGCGAGAAAACTAACACTGTGTTAAAAATCGCAGCGCGGAAAAACTAGCAGAAAATGGCGGATTTTTGCGAGAAAAGTCGCACACAAATTCAAAAGTGCGACTTTTCTCGCAAAATTTTGGTAAAAAATTTAGTGTACAGTCGGACATTCTCTTGTGTTATATATTCTTGCCCGAGTCGACCCCCCCCCTAAAAAGCTGGGGGGGGGTCCGGAGCCCCCTGGGACCCCCCTCCTAGAATCAAAATTCGATTTACCCCGGGTAACCACCCCCCTAGCTTCCCCGACCGTGCTCACCTATGGTGGCGGCCGCCCCCCGCCCCCCCTGGCTACGCCACTGGTTGATTTGTATATTATACCTGTTCTCCTCCTAAAATTTCCAGCCGCCTACAACCATGGCTTGGTATTTTTTTTCCATATTAGTACCCTAAAAAACATGAGGATGCTGCTCATCTGATTTGGTTTGCAGTGCGGGTGTAACCAGGGGTCTTAAAGGTCTCTAAATCTTTTTTTTGTGAAATTCAGGCTCTGCCAATGTAAATTTTAACTAAGAAAACATGTTTTTACTGCTAAAAACATTAGATAATACGTTATTATGCTCAAAAACAGTGTATTATACAGCTTTATCTACGTTTATCATTGCTCTTTTAACACTTTCAAAAATTAAGGGGGGGGGGGCCCCCCCCCCCCCCCCTTAATTTTGGGGGGAGGAAGGGCTCCCCCCCCCAATTTCGGAGGGGGCTCCGCCCTCCCCCAATTTCGGAGGGGGCTCCGACCCCCCCCCCCCGATTTCGGAAGGGACTTCGTCCCCGCCCCCTCCAATTTTTTTGTACTGCAATCCGCCCCCCTCCCAAAATGAAACCCTGGGTTGGGTACGTTCCTGAGCTCCGTCCCCCCCACCTCCACCAAAAAATCCCCGGGGGGGAAGGCGGAGCCCCTCTCCCCGAAATTTTCCTTTGTTCTGAAATCCGCCCCCCCCCAAATAAAACTCTGGGTACGTCCATGATTTTAAAAGGTTTTATTCTTAAATAAATAGTCGCTTCAATGCTGCAAATCATCGAGGTCAACCTGGATTTATTTGTCTATAACTCCTTCCCACTGTCCACTCATGTGAGCAAAC
>JASAMX010001497.1:0-11270 GCA_030248175.1 Microlaimidae sp. YZB2_3 | reverse complement strand
GTTTCAGTTGCGTATTGCTAACCGTACAGAGTGTTTGGAGCCGTTAAAAATTGTAGTGATTAAATCTGCAAAAGTGGAAAATTGGAACCAATCTAAAACGTTGATTTGTTTAATTTGAGGCTCATGACGCTGTTTTATAAAATTTACTAACATAAGCTTTCTTTGTATCCATTGTTTTTTGTAAAAATTTACAGAGAAATGAAAAGGCATAAGACGTTTAGAAAACTTCTAGGCAAAATAAAAATTTGTATAAATTCTTACTTGCATAAATCCCTTGAATTTTAATTCTTGAATTCTTACTTAGGATTAGATCTTTTTGTACTTATTTACAAAGAAACTAAATATTGGTAACTTTATGAAACATTGCACTGGTATAGGTTTTTTAATTTGTAAAATTATCGATTTCAAATTTCCGTCTCACGACTCAGGTATTAATTAAACGTTTAAACTCAGGTATTAATTTTTCCGAACTATAATTTTCGGCTCAAATTTGCAATTTCGGCTACTCAATTTTGGCTTCAAATTTCCGATATCGTTCGGAATTTCCTCAGTTTTTAATTTTGTATCAAACTACAAGTTATATTTGGTAACAGTTATTTAGATTTATGGCAAACATTTAATCTAATGGGATTTTAGTAGTGTGGTCGCAGTAAACATAGAGCCGTTAAAAATTTTTTATAAACCTGGAGCCATAAGGATGAGAATTTGGAGCTGAAAATATAAAATTGGTGTAAAGTTTTGAATTAAGAATTTGGCTGAGGCTTAGGTATAGTTTTTAGCGATTTCGGCGCCAAGTTCCTAATTTCAGGCTGATAGTTCCCGGGATTCGGCTGCAAGCTACTTCTGATAAAAAAAAATTGCCAAAATTTAAATATTTCAAACTGTTATATTCTTAATTTTTAATTCTGAATATTTTTTAATTTACCTGCTGTCGGACCGCGTTGAAAAATAGACTTCATTTTTATTCCTTGCTAATGAATGATTTTTTTTATTCTGGAAAAACTTTAAGCCTAAATTTTGCTGGTGCGGTTAAAATTTCCGCTTTCCTGACGGCAAACAAACAACTGGACTATAAAAGGACGTTTGAATGAAAAATGTACTTTTAAAAACAATCCAAAGCGACGACTATACAAAATTTTAAAACTGTACACAGTTTCCAAGACGATCGCGAAGTCGTTGACTGGCAAATTATCTGGTATTTATCGCTCGAAGCGCTAGTTTTGGACATTTTATGAAACAGGTTATCTGCCTAGTTAGAGTGCAAAGGGAGATTTTGGTCTTAAATTTCAAAACGTTCAAAAACAACTTAGCGCATAGTGTGGCAAAAGTACGATAATCTGTAGGATTAATTTTAATAGAACTGTTTCGCCCAGCGTTTTGAAACTTTAAAATCGACCTGACAGGGTGTGGTTTTAAATTTAGTTTTCTTAAATTAGTTGTTTTTTACATTGCGCTAAAAATAAACATTAATCAAAATTCGGAGAGTTTAACGACTTTCGCAAAAAAAGGGTAAAATACTAATTCTAAAAAACCTTTTGATAACCCAAAAATGAATGACTGAACAACACCTTTGTGATTAATGCTAGGTTGCAATGTTTATTACTTAGCACTAAATTTAACTTATGCAAAAGTAATTTTTCTTTTTAATTTTTAGACTATTGCCATTTTACAGACTAAACCTTGTCCCAGTTTATTTTTTATATCACCCTCCTTAAATCATCAAACATCATTTTTAAAAAGACTTTGACTAAAATTTGTTTAAAGGTGCGGGGCGGAGACAAACTTTTTTGTCTTCGATTTTAATAATTTTTTGTGAAAACCTTCTTACCCATGCCCCCAATAGCCCTCAAAAATTTTTTCAACAAAATATCTCCAGTGGTTCTGGAGTAATGACCCCCAAAAATGGCGTTTTTCGACAATTCTGTACGTGAAAGATTGCTCAATGGGTATAAAGATTTTCGTTACAAACTATGCACTCAAAGAAAGCGGCTACTTTTTATTTTAATTTGATACCTTGATCGTTAAGATTGGTGCAGTATTTGTCGAGATATTGCGTTTCTCGTACAAAAAACACTCGATTTTTTCGATAAAAACACGAAGCGAAGGAAAAGATTGGGCAAACTTCACAAACTCACTGCCGTCGTTTGGTGTTTTTAAAAAAAAATTGCGGGTTTTTTGTACGGGAAACGCAATATTTCAACAAATACTGCTCCGATCTTAACGATAAAAATAACAAATTAGAGTAGAAAGTAGCCGTTTTCTTTGAGTGCATAATTTGTAGCTTAACTCGTTTTACTCATTAAGCAATTTGTCACGTACAGAATTGTCGAAAAATGTCATTTTTGGGGGGTCATAACTCCTGACTTACTGCGGATATTTTGTTGAAAAAATTTTTGTGGGCTATTGGGGGCAAGGGTAAGGTTTTCACAAAAAATTATCAAAATCAAAGACAAAAAGTTTGACTCCGCACCGCACTTTTAAAAAATAATTAAAAAGTGTTAAAATTAATTAAATTGTAAAATATTAAACGAGACCAAAAACTGGACACAAAGCTTCTAAATACTGATCGACCTCCGAAACTTAATGAGGAGGTGGAGATATTACAATTTATGTAATGAATACCATATATTTAAAAAATATATTATTTGTTTATTTTAAAAAAATTATACGAAAATGTGGGTGTTGAATCTACCCCCAATTTGCTGCCATATAGGGTAATGCATGTAATTTCGGCACTTTTTGGACATTTTTAAAACCGTTTTTCGGTCATAATTTTTTTCAGCTTTGTTTGATCAAAAAATTATATATTAAAAAGTTGTGTATTTTCTTATTTTGAACACACTGATATGCATAACAATCAACATCTACGTAAATTTCGTTTTATAAGGGACGATATCGAAAATGGTTACTTTGGAAAATTCGTTTGGTGCATTTAATTTCGGCACTTTTTTCTTCAGGCTATAACTTTCTTGTTTTTTAGTCATATTAATGTTTAATGGCTTATTAGAAAGTTGACTGCTAGATTTACTGCCATATTGGTTATTTTTACTCTAATTTGTTTTTATCTGGGTGAAAAATGAAAACTAAATTAAAGTGCCGAAATTAAATGCAGCTTTTGCCCATTTTCCTTCAAGAACTTACTACAGCCAACGAAAAAATTGGTAGATGATGTTATGACTGTCCTTTTTTCGCCCATTCATCTGGTTTCTAACGAGTTATCAATCACTTCTCAATTCAAATTTGGGACTAAGTTATGATAAGATATGCAATCAAAACTTAAAGTGCCGAAATTAAATGCATGACCCTATCCGCTAAATTGACATCGTTTAAAAATATGGTTTTTAACGCAGTTATACGCAATTAAATAATATTACGCTCATATTTAAGTCTCAAAGAATATTAATCTTCTTTTAATACAAAAAAAAAATCGGAAACAAAACCGAGTTGTTTTCCTTCACGAAGATCTTCTTTTTTTATGGCCAGACTATAAGCAGTTGCGCTGTGGTCTTGCTCCAAAGCAGCATTGTTATTTAAATATAAAACTGTGATTTTTACTGTGAGACCCAGACAGAAAATATTATCTCACAAAAAATGTAAATGTACATTTCCACTTTGAATTGTTTAGGTGAACCATGCATTCTGAACACTTGTTATATTTTCACAGATTCGAGATTTTATTTTTTAGCAAGATAAGTGACAAGAAAAATTCACCATATTATTATCTGTAATTGCAACTCAGTTGGATTACAAATTACACGCAATAATATTTATCACAACAGAAGCCCTGGCTTACTGCGCTTACTTAACTTTCATTTAGACAATTCTATATGTTTGAAATTTTGCTAAAAAACTATATTTTCTGCAGTTTATTCTAGAGTGCTCCATTTTAATTTTTATTAAGTGTTCTCTAGTATGATTTGAGTTAAGCACAAAATATTTGTTACTGTTTAGTTACTGTCAAGCCCATTTATATGTTGCTATCTTGTCATTTCTTTCTCTGCGTTTTTGTAAAGACTCAAGATTTGATATATTCAATCTGTTATAATAACTAGCATGTTTTAATTGACAAATTCTGACTCGTTTAGTAAATGTGTGTTGAACTTTTTCCAAAATATATGTATATTTTGGAAAAAGTTCTACTTTATCATATATGGGTTCCAAACTACACTTGCATATTCAATAGTATAGGCCTTGTAAAACTTTTATATGCAGTTATAGGTAATTTTTTATATGCAGTTACATGTAGATAATAGAATTAGATTGAAAACATCTAAAAATTAAACTAGCTGTTTTCATATCTTTGGAAGCTTCATATTTCAAAATTTAACCTTTTAGAATGATCCAAATAATTAAAATAATTGTTACTTAAAGGTGCGGAGTCAAACTTTTTGTCTTCGATTTTGATAATTTTTTCTGAAAATTTTATTCCTGCCCCCAATTGCCTACAAAAATTTTTTCAACAAAATATTTTTAGTGGTTCAGAAGTTATCACCTTCCAAAAATTGCGCTTTTTGACATTTCAATACGTGAATAATTGCTTAATGGGTATAACGATTTAAGTTACAGATTATGCACTCAACAAAAACGGCTACTTTCTACTTTAATTTTATACCTTGATCGTTAAAATTGGTGCAGTATTTGTCGAAATATTGCGTTTCTCGTACAAAAAACCCTCGATTTTTTCGCTAAAAACACGAAGTGAAGGGAAAAAGGTTGGGCAAACTTCATAAAATCGCTGCCGTCGTTTGGTGTTTTTAACGGAGAAATCGCGGGTTTTTTTGTACTGGAAACGCAATATCTCTACAAATACTGCACCAATCATAATGATCAAGGTATTAAATTAAAGTAGAAAGCAGCCGCTTTGAGTGCGTAATTTGTAACGTTAATCTTATAGAGTAATGTTTTACGTACAGAATTGTCAAAAAACGTCATTTTTCGGGGGTCATAACTCCTGAACCACTGGAGACATTTTGTTAAAAAAATTTTGTGGGCTATTGGGGGCAAAAGTAAGGTTTTCACAAAAAATTATTAAAATCGAAGACAAAAAGTTTGACTTTGCACGGCACTTTTAAATAAAAAAACACACACAAGCATTTAATAAAATTTATCAGACTGCTGGGGCCGGTCCACTAAACGTGTACTGACTAGGTGCTATGTTAGTACGTTGTTTAAAACTCTTGTTAATGTTTAAATTTCTGGGTTTTTTATCGAGAAATTTTGTAGAACTCTTTGTCTACATGGCATAAATTCATATTTTATGAATTTTATGCATATTTGTTATATATACAAGCTAATAAGGCAATAACCCATAGCACATAAGGGTTAAGGGTTAGAAAAACTCATAACAAGGGGTTAAGACTTTATTGGCTTTTAGCAAATATATGCAAATAGCAAAAACAAAAAGTTTTAGAGCAAAAAGAACGGAAATTTTTTGGAAAAACCCCAGAAAAAAATATTTACACCTTTAAGCTAAAAAATAAATTAAAAATAATTGATAAAAAAATAAAAATAGACAGAAGGCCTAAATAATTAGAAAGAGTATAATAATATATAACCAAAAACAAATATACATAAAATTGTGTAAATATTAATTTATCCCATTTAAAAAAAGAGTTCCAGCACCTAGTCAGCACGCGTTTAGTGGACCGGCCCCAGCTGACAGAAAAATTTTCAATGATTTTTTGAATTTTTTTGTACCAGATAACATTTTCACTACTCTAAGTTTCTTACATACTGCTCTAAAAAACTCGTACCACTTTTTTTTGCAACATGACAAATTTGTAAAGGGATTCACCCTCAATATTGTTTTTTTTCCAAATTTCGTCAAAACACATGCAATATTACTGATTAACAAAGGTGGATAATACGATCATCCGGACAAAGGTGTGACAGTCGTGTTTAACAAACACGGTCATGCGAAAAACAACCAGCGGACGGACAGGTGTCATCGTGACGAACGGTTGTCACGATAAATGTTTCGAATCGCTTGTTTCAAAGACATTTAGTCTTTTTAGCTGGCTTAAAAAACTTAACTACGCATTGTCATGAAAATAATACATGTATTGTATAAAAGAGCAGAATAACGACAAAAATATATAGAAGTCATAGTTTTTTAAAACTATAGTTTGGCATAATAGTTTGCTTTATTAGCCTTCTGTCAAGTTTTAACATGCTTTTTTTCTATTTCGAAAATTGTGAGTATCGTCAAGAATACATAACAAAAAATGAATCACTGTATTATAAACTTATTTTCTATCCGCGCATCGCTTTGACACAAATTTGATCTCCAAAAGAGGCCGTCTAATTTTGACCTTTTTTGCCATACTAAAAAAATAAAGGTGGCAAAAAAAATCATAAAAACGACAGGAAATAATAAAATATCACAATATAAATCTTGTAAGCGTATTAAATTTGTCTATTATATTCCAATTTAGTGATTTTAAGGAAATGAACACATGAAATTGTAGCTCATTAAATATTTAAATAATTTTTTTACCATATTCCTCATAAAAATGAAAAATATGTAAACTAAACTATTAAACTGAAGACAAATTTTTAAAAAAATGATTTTTTTGCTCTAGATTTGTTTGGAATTATTATGCAGAATAAAGTTATTTTATAACATATTTTTTCAATTACAAAGAAAACTTAAAAAAATAAAAGTGTTGCTTGAATACGTTTTTTAGGGTTTTATTGTTTAAAGACAAAGCACAGTTTATATAGGATGTTTAAAACTTTTATAATAGGATTTTCGACAACCGAGTAGAAGATTTTGAGTAGGGCGAGAGATTTTGATTTCGCCATCTCCGAGTTCAAAGTTTGATTTTTTTTTTATTTCCTTTTTTAATTGAGCGTAATTTTTTGGTTATTAGTTATTTGACGAATTGATGCAAATCTCTTTTTTTAGCTGGTTTTGGCAGTATTTTTGTACTAAAAAAGGGTTAAAATTTGACCTTTTTAGTTTGATTTAATTATTTCAAAGCGATGCATCAATAAAATTTTTTTTTTATTTTTGTGATATACATTCTTTGTTATTTATTCTAGTTTTTAAGCATTTATTCTGTTTTTTTTTGTTATTATTCAATTTTTTGTCAAGGATATTAAATTAACATGTCAACGGTATTAAATTAAAAACTATTTGAAAAGTCAGCCAGAAAAAACAAAATCTTTTTGGAAACAGGGGTTTCAAAGCATATATCGTGACACCTCTCCGTCACGATGACACCCGTCCATTACGATGACACCCCTCCGTCACGATGACACCCTCCGTCATGATGACACCCTCCGTCACAATGACACACGTCCGTCACGATGACACACGTCCGTTACGAGGACACACGTCCGTTACGATGACACACGTCCGTCACGATGACTCCCGTTCGCCACGATGACACCTGTCCGCCACAATGACACCCGTCCGTCACGATGACACACGTCCGTTTCGATGACTCCTGTTTGTCACGATGACACCCGTGCGCCACGATGACACACGTCCGTTTCGATGACTCCTGTTCGTCACAATGACACCTGTGCGCCACAATGACACACGTCCGCTACGATGACTCCCGTTTGCCACGATGACACCTGTCCGCCACAATGACACACGTCCGTCACGATGACACACGTCCGTTTTGATGACTCCTGTTTGTCACGATGACACCTGTGCGCCACGATGACACACGTCTGTTTCGATGACACACGTCCGTCACGATGACACACGTCCGTTTCGATGACTCCTGTTCACCACGATGACACCTGTCCACCACAATAACACCCGTTCGTCATGATGACACACGTCCGTTTTGATGACTCCTGTTCGTCACGATGACACCCGTGCGCCACGATAACACACGTCCATTACAATGACTCCCGTTTGCCACGATGACACCTGTCCGCCACAATGACACACGTCCGTCACGATGACACACGTCCATTTCGATGACTCCTTTTCGTCACGATGACACCCGTGCGCCACGATGACACACGTCCGTTTCGATGACACACGTCCGTCACAATGACACACGTCCGTTTTGATGACTCCTGTTCGCCACGATGACACCTGTCCGCCACAATGACACCCGTCCATCACGATGACACACGTCTGTTTCGATGACACACGTCCGTCACGATGATACACGTCCGTTACAATGACTCCCGTTTGCCACGATGACACCTGTCCGCCACAATGACACCCGTCCGTCACAATGACACACGTCCGTTTCGATGACTCCTGTTCATCACGATGACACCTGTCCACCACAATGACACCCGTCTGTCACGATGACACACGTCCGTTTCGATGACACACGTCCGTCACGATGACACACGTCCATTACGATGACTCCCGTTTGTCACGATGACACCTGTCCGCCACAATGACACCCGTCCGTCACGATGACACACGTCCGTTACAATGACTCCCGTTCGCCACGATGACACCCGTGCGCCACGATGACACATGTCCGTTTCGATGACACATGTCCGTCACGATGACACACGTCCGTTTTGATGACTCCTGTTCGCCACGATGACACCTGTCCGCCACAATGACACCCATCCATCACAATGACACACGTCCGTTTCGATGACACACGTCCATCACGATGACACACGTCCGTTACGATGACTCCCGTTCGCCACAATGACACCTGTCCGCCACAATGACACCCATCCGTCACAATGACACACGTCCCTTACGATGACTCCCGTTTGCCACGATGACACCCGTGCGCCACGATGACACACATCCGTTTTGATGACACACGTCCGTCACGATGACACACGTCCATTTTGATGACTCCTGTTCGCCACGATGACACCTGTCTGCCACAATGACACCGGTCCGTCACGATGACACACGTCCGTTTCGATGACACACGTCCGTCACAATGACACACGTCCATTATGATGACTCCCGTTCGCCACGATGACACCTGTCCGCCACAATGACACACGTCCGTCACGATGACACACGTCCGTTACGATGACTCCCGTTCGCCACGATGACACCTGTCCGCCACAATGACACCCGTCTGTCACAATGACACACGTCCATTTCGATGACTCCTGTTCGTCACGATGACACCCGTTTGCCACGATGACACACGTCCGTTTTGATGACACACGTCCGTCATGATGACACACGTCCGTTTCGATGACTCCTGTGCGCCACGATGACACCTGTCCGCCACAATGACACCCGCCCGTCACGATGACACACGTCCGTTTTGATGACACACGTCCGTCACGATGACACACGTCCGTTACAATGACTCCCGTTCGCCACAATGACACCTGTCTGCCACAATGACACACGTTCGTCATGATGACACACGTCCGTTTCGATGACTCCTGTTCATCACGATGACACCCGTGCGCCATGATGACACACGTCCGTTTCAATGACACACGTCCGTCACGATGACACACGTCCGTTTCGATGACTCCTGTTTGCCACAATGACACCTGTCCGCCACAGTGACACCCGTCCATCACGATGACACACATCCGTTTCGATGACACACGTCCGTCACAATGACACACGTCCGTCACAATGACACACGTCCGTTACGATGACTCCCGTTCACCACGATGACACCTGTCCACCACAATGACACCCGTCCATCACGATGACACATGTCCGTTACGATGACTCCCGTTCGCCACAATGACACCCGTGCGCCACGATGACACACATCCGTTTCGATGACACACGTCTCTCACGATGACACACGTCCGTTTCGATGACTCCTGTTTGCCACGATGACACCTGTCCGCCACAATGACACCCGTCCATCACGATGACACACGTCCATTTCGATGACTCCTGTTCATCACAATGACACCCGTGCGCCACGATGACACACGTCCGTTACGATGACTCCCGTTCGCCACGATGACACCTGTCCGCCACAATGACACCCGTCCGTCACGATGACACACGTCCGTTTCGATGACTCCTGTTCGTCACGATGACACCCGTGCGCCACGATGACACACGTCCGTTACGATGACTCCTGTTTGCCACGATGACACCTGTCCGCCACAATGACACCCGTCCGTCATGATGACACACGTCCATTTCGATGACTCCTGTTCGTCACAATGACACCTGTGCGCCACGATGACACACGTCCGTTACGATGACTCCCGTTCACCACGATGACACCTGTCCGCCACAATGACACCCGTCCGTCACGATGACACACGTCCGTTTCGATGACTCCTGTTTGTCACGATGACACCCGTGCGCCACGATGACACACGTCCGTTTCGATGACTCCTGTTCGCCACGATGACACCTGTCCGCCACAATGACACACGTCCGTCACGATGACACACGTCCGTTTCGATGACTCCTGTTTGTCACGATGACACCCGTGCGCCACGATGACACCCGTCTTAGTCATTGTTTTTTGAAAGTTTCAACTGACAAAAAAAAATTCATTAATGGATTTCTTCTAAAAAACAGAAACAACAAATCACAATTTTTAAATGCTGAAACATGATTCATAATTAAATCCTTATCAGATACATACAATAATTAATCTTTTTGGATTATTTCGACAAAAAAACGCATCTGAAATACAAAGATCGTTGTCTGCACTGCTCAATGTTAATTTTGCTTTTAGCTCTATGTTTGGTCTTTTTTTATATACACAAACCGGGAAAGCACGATTTTAATTGTGGGTTAAAGAGGTGATATTAATCAAGAAGAGTACTTTATTAAATTAAAGTCTACATACCTACCTGGTATTACAGAATTGTGAGTCTAGTGTCCCAAAACGAAATGAAAGTTTCTTATAAACCTGTCAGAATATATGCAAAGTTAGAAACTCCTTGCTTGAAGATATTTAATTCACTTTCCCTCAATTGAAATATTTTATTTTAAAATTTCCAAAATTTATAATATTTTAATCTAACATACGTTTTCTGAAAAAGTAACCAGCGCAACATTATCTGTTTGGGTTTTTATCCTTTTATCTTTTATTGTTAGAATTTTTTATCTAATTTGTTTATTCGCCTTATTTTTTCGTAATTGTATTTTATGATATTAGTTAGACCTGTAAAATAAACCTATTATACTAATCATATCTTAATAAAATTTTACTTAAATTTGTTAGAAACCAGAAAATTAAAAATAATGTTGTGATACAAGTAGATTTGCGCTACAAAAATAAAAAAAAACTGTTGAAGATTTTTTGATCCCAAAAAAAGGCTAAAACTCCTAAGCTTAGTCATATTAAATGGTTGACGCTTAGGGCAGCTAA
>JASAMX010001495.1:0-21202 GCA_030248175.1 Microlaimidae sp. YZB2_3 | reverse complement strand
ATTCAACTTCCCGCCTACCAGGTACCGCTGCTGCGCTGATTGATAGACAACAGACAACGTTTTTGAAAGCCCTTTCAATGGCTTTTTCATTTTAAAACACAAACACTAATTAGGGTTTTTAAGAATTTAAACAATCATAAGTGTATTCTTTTGTTTGATCTAATCTTTAAGAGATATACTGTGTTTAAACATGTCGTTGAACAGCGAGAATTTAAGTAATATATTGTATATCAAAGGGTGTATATTTTTTATCTAAATATTTATCTAACATTTTCCATAATTCTAATCTACATAGTTTTCTAATATTTTACAAAATTTGTTTTTAGTTTTTTCTTTAGATTTAAAAGTTTTTTACTGATTATTAAACGATTTGTGGCTAAAATTACAAAGTACCTTTCGTAAAATAGAAGCCTCATGTCGTGTGAACATCAATAATAATAATTGTAGTTACAAATTATACCACAACAATAACAACTTCAACAACAATTACAAAAAAACATCATCATGCAAAAAATTGGCATTCCACAAGAACACACCATTTAATTAAATTAATTAAAATGAAGATATTACCAGCACGATAAAGTTTAGTTTGATTTTAAGATTTTGCTTAAGTTTCTTAGGAGAATTATGTAAGGTTTACAGTCTGTGTTTTAAGTTTAGAATTTTACAAACTATTGGCTTACAGAAATATATTTTTTATGATTAATATTAAAATTATAAGCATCTTGCACTGAAACTCGGTTTATACATGAAGTATGCAATAAACATAGCGACTACCATAAAGGATAATTACAATATCTCCTTCTTATCTTTCGTAGTATGCAGATCAACTGATCGAAATTTCGCGCGCTTTCGATCGGTTGATCTGCATACTACGAAAGATAAGTAGGAGATACGGTAATTATTTATTATGGTGACTCGCTATGTTTATTGCATACTTCATGTATAAACCGAGTCCCAGTGCAAGATGCCTATACAGCTCAGTTTAATTTTTTTGTTTTTTAGAGTACTAAAAAATGTTTACTCTAGCACAAAGTAATTTAAAGTATGAAATAATATTTTTATAGACACATTTTAATTAAACTGCTCATATTTTTATTTAACATGTATATATATTTAACCGGCATTTAGCACGATACTATAAAACGGCATATCACCGTATCATTATAGTAAATATCGTGCTAGACGCGGACTATAATTATACATGATAAGTAAGACATTTCACTCCGCCGACGTCTCAACGTTTTAAAAAGATGAAAAAACATTTTGTTGTTTTAAAGTTTAAATAATATGTAATATTGCGGAGTTGTTTACAAAAAAGATTGTGTTTTTTTTTATAAAAATTACTACGGAGCTTTTAAAGTTGTCATAAACTATTGGTTTTTGCTTAGATTTTTGAGAACTCCCACTTTGCTAACGTGTAAATAAGGGCGGCTGGTTATAATTGTCAATAAAAAACCATTTTAAAAATCCCCTCCAGCCACCCATACAGTGCTGCAGCTGAAAAACAAACAGCGCCTTTCCAAATGTCGTCAATAAATTAGGGATTTTAAAAAGTCTTCTTTTTGAAAGGAGCAAGCCTTTGAAGTGGTTTCGGGTTTTTGGTTTCAAGGCCGACACTTACCCTTACTCTTACCCTATTGTCAACAAACACGCAACGCCAAGTTAAACAGCCAACAGATTTTTTTTTACACCTTTTCAAGTGGATTGCCATTTTCATTTCTTATTGGGGCCATTATTTAAGTTTTTGATTGGGGTGTGATTTTATGATTTTTTCTGTTTTGGTATACTTAAACGTTTTTATAGCATTACATGCACAGTTTTAATTTTAAAAATATCAATAAAAGTCATCTGGTTTTTTGAGTTTAATGTAAAATAAAATAAAATTAATTTAACTGATTTTCAAATGGCTCAAATTCAAATCAACAGCAGTAAAGTTATTAAATAAAATTAATATGCTAAGTTTGTATTAGTAATAATGCAAATTAAAAATATAAGACATCATTGCTGATAATCACTGTTGTTGTAGGAACAATAACAAGGGTATTGCTTCTCAGCAACAAAGATACAGTGATTCATATATTTAGTGATACATATACAGATCCAGTGATTTATATTGTGACAAAAGGTTTTAACACCTGTGCGCTGTTTCATAAATGTTACTAACATTTGATTCTTTGTAAATATTTACAAAGAAATGAAATCCTATGATAAAGCATAGGGATTTTTGCAATTAATATTTATGCAAATTTTTGGTTTTTTATAAGTTTTTCCAAAAGGCTATTGCATTTTCATTTCTTTGTAGCTTTCTACAAAAAAGAAATGGACTTCAACAAAAAAACAGCATGTTGGGAACTTTTATGAAACAGCGCCCTGGTATAAAAAAGGACACCTCTTTTTAGGACATATATAATCCACTATAATTTTTTTATTCAACTTTTTCTTTCTCACAAACTGAAATGGCACTAAGGGTTTGCATTTGATCTATTTTTGCCATTTAGTATACGAGGTGTCAACAAATCATAGCCATTAAGTGACTCGCCCGGCTGCATTTACACCATTGAAACTTTTTCCTGTATTTAAAAGTCGGTAAACACCCCGAATCAACACTATTAGTTTCAAAATTTTAAAATGGCGTAAGTATTGCGAAAGATAAATGGAAGTCTGCTTTAAAATTGGATTGGCTAAAATAAGATTTACATACCGTGTAATTCTAGTGTATTTTTTATCTTAGTGTTTCTGTCATTTTGAACCTATAGGATAAATTTCAAATTTGAAATAAAAAGTTTATTGTACAAATCCAAACATATATCAATACAAATCAAATGATGTTTACAATTACAAAAATTTATGATATAAAACACAAACAGGTTAAAAAATATACATTTAAACTACCACTTCTTAAAAGTAAAAAAAATAGTAATATTTGTTTAGTTATTTGTTCACTCATATCTAAATAAAAATTGAACATATATAATTATCCAGAAAATTTCGCATTTTACTTGCGTGCGCGCGCGCGTGCGTGTTTGTGTGTGTGTGTGTGTGTGTGTGTGTGTGTGTGTGTGTGTGTGTGTGTGTGTGTGTGTGTGTGTGTGTGTGTGTGTGTGTGTGTGTGTGTGTGTCTGTGTGTGTATGTGTGTGTGTGTGTGCGTGTGTGTGTGTGTGTGTCTGTGTCTGTGTGTGTGCGTGTTTGTGTGTGTGTGTGTGTGTGTGTGTGTGTGTGTGTGTGTGTGTGTGTGTGTGTGTGTGTGTGTGTGTGTGTGTGTGTTTTGTGTGTGTGTTTGTGTGTGTGTGTGTGTGTGTGTCTTGTGTGTGTATGTGTGTGTGTGTGTGCGTGTGTGTGTGTGTGTGTGTGTCTGTGTCTGTGTCTGTGTGAGTGAGTGTGTGTGTGTGTATGTGGCGTAGATGTGACAAGGGGCTTGTAAATTTACTCTTCTTTGAAACATCAAGCAAACGGACTCATTTAAACAGTCTATTAAACCAATCCAAGAATAGTCCAAAGGGGCTTTAACTCACTACCCAAGTTACAGGCCATCGATCATTTATGGACAAGCAACTGCTAACTAGGCTTTTATGCAATGAAAAGTTACGATTATGAATGAATTTAACTTAATATTACGAACAAAATTTTGGACATTAACTTAATATTACGAACAGAATTTGGGCATTTAATTTCAATGTCTATTTATTTTTAAAATTAAAATTTCTATTGTTTTAATTTCATTAATATTTTATTTTGTTTGTAGATAAAAATTATTACTTACACACAGATATAACTTTCTTACCAATCGATATCTTTGGGACAATACTAACAATGAACATTTTAGTAGTGTGATTGCATATCGTTTTTGGACATCAAAATATTTTTGCAATAAATTTAAACGAAAAAATTTTAAAAGATGAGAATCATGAAATTGTGATAATAATTTGTTCACTCTGAGAATTTACTACAACCTATACGACCTTTCTAAATAAGAAAAAAACTTGAAGCACAAGTGTCTTGAGTTGAGAACGGGAAAGCCCTTAGCCCTCTTGAAATCTTGTAAGCTGGTGGAGGGTTGGTCCCCAGCGTCCGCATCTGGGCCCTGGAATGGTTTGGATAAATAATCTAATTGTCTGAAGGACGTCGCGGATGAGTGAAGCGCTTCGGCTTAAGTAGGGGTCACCTGTATTGAAGTGGCGCTTCTAAGCTTATTTGCCGGTAGGCTTTTCCATTCTTCGGAGTCGCTTGGGCAAACAGAGATTAACCGGCCCTGCTTTTCAACTACTCGGCTACCGACGTATCAGCTGGGCGCGGGGAAAAAAGACCGCTTAATTAACCGCAACACAACAGGTTCTACCGAAAAACTAAGAGGAAATCGCCCAATCCCGAGGTGTAAAACTACCAATGGAAAGCGAAAAACCTGCTACCAATCGCTTCGGTTTTTCAAGTAGCGGCCGGGGAGGAAACTGCCTATTGTATAAGCAGAAAAAAAATTTTTGAACAAAACCACAAGGCATTTAATCTTTTTCCAAATGTGTGCAATTAGATAATTCTGATCTTACGTAATGTTCCAGTTTTTAATGTAAGCTGTCAACAAAAATCCTGTCTCTTATTAGCTGTTACGTGCAAAAGTGTCTTATGATCGAAACTCAGAAAACGCAATACTAATCTATGTTGTAAGGATAGAAAACCAGAAATACAGAAACACTTTGTTTTATTCAAGAAAATTAAAAAGTCTGAGGAAGACATATTTTAATATGGACTGAAACGTCTTATTTATTTTTGTTTTATTTTTGAATTCTACAGAGGTGAACAAAATTTTTCGTAATACCTTATCTTAACAACTCAGAAGCATTTCATAGAACATTATTTGTTTTAAAACAAAACTAACTTTTTAAATAGTTACACTCCTTTGACAAAGAATTTTTTCTTTAATCTAAAAGGCAAATAAAAAATTATGTTATCAGACAACGCTTAGCAGTTCAAAATACAACAACTTTCATAAAATAAATCCTTATTATACAAATTTTTTCAAGTAAAATCATTTCCTATGTTAATATATTACATTCATAATTTGCAGTAATCTAAACCTCAAAACATTGAAAAAAAACATTACAATTTAAACACATATTTATACATGTTAGTTTATTTTTGCTAAGAAAGAATGCCTATGCCCTTCAACAAAATTATTTTTAAAATTGCCCACAAGCCCTCACAAAATGACTAAGAAATATGAAGTTCAACAGGTGATACTTCTTTGGGGTTAACTAAAGTGCTTTTGTCTGCAATCCATCAGGAGCAATCATCTCATTACAAGTGTTTCCACCCTCCAATCAGATTTAAATGTCCCCAGAGAGTCTGTAGAAAGATCTTATCGCAATCATTTGCGTAACCTCTTCAGCCGCCAAAAGAGTCTGTCACCCACGACATATCAAAAATTAGACAAAAATATAAAAATTTTTTTGCAAACTCATCCTATAAGAAGCTACGAAAATGCAATTTTATTTTGTGGAAAATTAAAGTATATAAGTTCCACAGTTAAGATTTTACTTTGGCAAAAAATATGAAATATTTTTGCTAACGTTTAACGCGTTTTGAATGTTTCTGAACGCCCGGCTTACAACAAATAAAAATATTTCAATAAGAGGCTGTTAATGTAAATAAAGTTCTTTCAACGTATTTCTGTAAATGGATTTTACAGCTTGAACTTAAATAAACCAACGCACTCAAAATAAGCGTTTAACATACCTATTGAAAATTTGTAGAAAAGGCAGTTTATACCGCTTGATACAAGGACTGCGTTATCAATAAAGAAAATCTACGGTTTGTTTTGTTACCCCACTAATTATGCCCTCTTTATGACAGGAAAAGAAGCCCACCCAGGCGCCGATGCATTACACGAAATAGTTTGAGGAGTTTCCACAGCTTAAAATTGCCTGCGGAATACGAGGAAGTAATTAATATCAAAGCCAACAAGTTTGATGGTGGCTGAAAAAAAAATGATTAAAGAACCACTTCAAAATGTGCGCAGTAGATTTAGTAAAATAACCAGCTTCATGAAGTACGTTAGAAAATACAAATTTGTTGTTGGAAATTTACAACTGATATTTTTATTTTAAAATAATTAATATTAAATACAGAAGCATATTGAGCAGGGCTTAGTATCGGCAAAGTATTGCAAAACATCGGTAAAAACCAATAGTTTTAATACTCAAACAACTAAATGAATCGCTTTTCTCTATATGTACATCGGAATACCATGCATCATATTAAATACCTTTTCCGACTATATATTTAATACAAGCAACTGACTTAGAACTGGTTCATACTTATGTAAAAACGTCTTTTGGACAAAGTCCAAAGAACGTTTTTACATACGTTTATACGCTGTGTTTGTCCTTTGGACTTTGTCCGAAGGACGTTTTTACATAAGTATGAACCAGCCTTTAGTTTTTTTTTTAATTTAGACTTCCACTCGGTCCTTGAATAGAGTGTATAAACTTTATTTATTAAGAAACGGGAAATTTTCGGTTGTGCAAATGCAACCATAATGTTTACTTAATATTTCTGTTCTGAATATCAAATGGGGAATTTTCATTAAATAAATTGTTCATATATTTGTAAATAATATCTTTCTTTGTTAACATTACATTAATTTATAAAATTAACGAATATTTAAATATAAAACTATTATAAAGCTCTTTGCCTTTCAAGTTTATTGAGCAGCAACACCAAGAATATTCTTTTAGAATTAATCTGAAAACCCTGAAACTTCCAAACAAGCTTTGTTACTGGAGTGAAATCAAATAAAGTCCGCCTTTTATGGGTATGCTAAAGCTAACTATATCCAAAACAATAAAAAGGTTTAAAATGGGTTTTTTAAAATTTTATTATTACAACAAGCTTTCTTGTAATGTAATAAATTTATTTTTTTATTAAAAATACGTGTTTTTTTATGAAAATACATAATTATCTAAACTTATTTTCTATTTTATTTAAAACAGTTATTCAAATGGTGATATCGTATTAAAACAAATATTCGAAATGTTAAAACAAATTAAAATTACCCGTGCACTTATTTTGCGGTGTTTCGCAATTTAAGATGATGTAAAGACACATGTAACAGTGATTTTTAGCGGTAATAACCTAGTCGGTATAATTGAAAATATGCGGCAAATCGTCTTGTACTGTAGTTGCGATAAGTCACACCGCAATCAATTATTGCGATGTATAATTTGCTGTGACCAAGTTTTATACACAGTGTATAAAATCAAAACTACCCTGAAGAACAATGAACGTGCTTTAATGTATTAGTTTATGCCAAATAAATTTGTGTTTTTGATGCAACAGCACAAGCAAAACAACTGAAATCTGCATTAGTAGCTGGACGAATAATGAAATTTAATTAACACAAATAAAATTAGATATTGTATTTTCAAACTAATTTTTATTTGAATACCCGTTAATATTCCTTTAGTTCTAAAAAAATATCTAACATTCAAAGACAAGTTCCCCTTCAGCCATACGGATGACATAAAACTTTTCCCATATGTTTTAGCTTCATTTGCTATATTTTGTAAAAATAATAAAGTTTTAAAGTTTATCCTAATGTTTTAATGTCTATGTGAAATTTTTTAGTCTATTTTCATGGAATAATATCTTACTGTTTTCTTATCTGAAGGACGTCTATGTTAGTTACAGTGATAGTTTATTTGACAAAAATTGATCACTTTGTTTAATATTTGATATGAAATGTAAAATTTTAAGACCAAAAATTTTAAAAAAATATATATTTTGTTTTTGCCAGAATATATATATATATATATCTTTTGGAGAACTAATTTTTTTTATAAAACACCCATTTGGTTTAAAATTTTATTTTAGATTTGTAATTTTTATTTAAACAAATTTAAACTCTGCATAAAACGTTTTTAACAATTATTGTTTTTAGAATTTTTAAAATCACAAAATATTATTGTTTATCATGTAGATGACAATTTTCTAAAACTTTTGTTTTATATATAAAATTTTTTTATTATTTATTTTTTTATATTTATTTTAGATTATGAGATTTTAAAAATCTTCACAATTAAAAGCGCCAGAAAACATGTTTTTAGCCAAATTATAGAAAAACCTTCATTGTCCAACAAATCCCCATGTGAAAAACAACAACTCTAATTTAATTTACAATATATTACAATATTTAGACTTTTTATAAACCAAAAGCTCTTATCAGTAATTTTAAGCTAATTTAGAGAAAAAACATTTTAAATTTAAAAAAAAACCAAAGTAAGCAAAAATCAAACCATGATATCAATGGGCATGTAAAAAAAGTTGTTTTAATTAGTACACTAATATTAAATTAAAATTATTCAAAATTGATTATGAAATATACACCACCAAAAATTTCTGAAGAACTTTTTTTGGACTATTCACTGTCAAAAAACTAATTTTTTATCTTAATTTTGAAATCTATAAACAATCAAAAGTCTTGAATTGAAACAACTGTTTTCAGACTATTGAATCTATTGATCAAAAAGACTATTGATCAAAAAACTAATTGAATATCATGTTCAATGTTGTCGATCATCTTTTAATTGTCTATCATTTTCCATATCCATTTTCTAAAATGATGTGTTTTTTTTCAAAATGTTCTTTTAAGTTTTTTTATATATAGCTGACTTTGGATTTAAAATCACTAAAATTGAAATGCCTAAAATACAGATTTTTACTTATGTATATATTTTCTCGAAAAAAACTTTATTGTCCCTCAAGAAGTTCCTTATGTGTATGTCTAATATTAAATTTACAATAATCATGCTATAAGCTATAGCAATGGCTATAAAATTTAGAATATGAAAAAGAAAAAATATAATAATAAGATCAAGTAAAAAAGCTTTTAAAATATGTGTATTCTACCTATTACATTCAAAAATAATTGTGACAGTTATTGTAGACGTCCGCGGAGTTTTATCGTTGTGTGGCAATCCCGATATAGTCATGAATTAATACAATTCAAATAAATTAACATTTTTTAAATAAAGCGTGGCTGGATATTAGGCAAAAAACATTTCGAATTTCTCTAGATTTAAACGTGACAGAAGGTCTTAGTCAAAGAAGTGACCGTCCCATTTCAAAGACGCAGACGATTTTAAGTGTGTTGTGTCTAAATCAACTGCACTTTGAGAGGTTTAACTAATTTACAAAAGCCACTGAAATTAGATTTCAAGTATAGTCACACAATTGAATGACCGCAATCGAGGTTTTGCCAACATCGTTTTTTACACATGTAATGTTTTACTATTTGTTCAGTTTGTAGATGTTCCTTCTTAAAAAAATCTTCCGTTATTCCAGGAACGAAAATATTTGTAATTAAAATCTTTGCACAAAAATTAACTTTGTTCGTGCTTTTAATATCGGTTTACTATTATTACGCTTCTTTTAGTTTATCTTTGAATCTCAGGTGAGTGAAATTGCGGTCTGGAAAGCGCTTCTATCAATTCTTTGATTGGAAAACCACGAAAAAAAATACTAAACGTACTATTTATCATACTGAACTGAACGTCCAATCAGGTATTCTTGTCTAATCACCTATGGTCATGCAAATTAAACTACACTGTATGCAAACTGTGAAATTTGTGATATAAGAAAACCGAACGATTGTTTTTGTGTTAAAATTGCACTTCAATAATAAAAACATTACTTTCTCACGCTTTTTTGTAAACATTCACCTTTCTCGTTTGATTTCCTATATAAAATAAGAAATTTACAATTAGTTAAATTAAATTGGGTGGCAGCACAAGTTTCTTTAGAACTTAATTTTGTTTAGAAAAAGAAAAGTACAAAAACAACACGTGTATTTTATAAGTATTTATAGTTTATACAAAAAAAGTAAAACAGAAAAAAATAAGTGATTATCAACTAACCAAGGGATATTTGTACAAAAATGCATCACTGTGTAACTAAACTTTATTTCTAACTAGAAAGTGATATAATTTCTTATGATAAAAAATATGAAACGCTAAACTGAGGACGTCAAAGCAACATTATGGTCTATATTTAACTTTGCTAAGACTTATAAAGATATATTTGGATTGCACGCTGGTTACAAAGGAAGCTTGTTTGTTGATACGCTGTTTTTATCAGATTAAAAAAGTGGCGGGAATTTTCTTTTCAATGCTTGGAACGAAAAGCTTATAGGAGGTCGTTCATTGTGTGGTAATAGATAATGGACATATACAGTAACTTCTAATAAATTAGCACGAACTTTATTGTAACTTGTTTTAAACACAAAAGTTTTTTTTTAATTTTATTATAAAGTAACTGTGTCCGTTGCTTCTAGGTTTTCACAAAAAATATTTTAACATATAAAAATCCATTCAATGTTACTTGCAAATAAGGTGTATATCAAATCAAAACGTGTTAGTGGAATTGTATTCCAATCAAAAATGTCTTTTTCACTATAAACCTCCCGGAAGAATTATGGTTCACCTATAGCCGGACATTCATTGTCCGTCATCGCCAAAGAAGTGGACAATGAAAAACCAACTATTTCAATCAATAGAGGAATTATTGTTCCTCCGACCATAGGGGATATCTCTTTTTAAAGCATTGTGCACCAGCGGCATCACCTATTTGCTACCGTGCATAGCGTTTAGCCTTTCCCGCACCCTATTTGCGCCTTTTACAAACAAACGGACGGCCAAACTACTAGCAGTTAATTCGAGGTGCTCGCCACTTCGAAAATAGAAAGCTTAGTCGGAAAAACGGTTCTATTTAAAATAAACAATTTTACATTGTTGTTTGATAAAAATTTAGGTTTTAATTTTCGGGCGCAATTATATATAGCTATATTTGAAAGATAATGTGATAACTAAATTTAGAAAATAAATAAAGGTAAAATCAATTTAAAAAATTTTTATAAAAAATATCTAACGTCTATAATAACCATTATAGTTTGATTTTTTTTTTCATTTTTGTGAATACAACTGATAGCATTACAACAAACAAACTAGCACAAAAGGTGCATATGTTTACACAAAGAATTTGATTAACGTATCGTAAAAATTTCTTTCATATTTATGTATATTATATCAAAACAAGCTGTTCTCTTTCAACTACTTTTCTTTTGTTAACATCAAAGCAAATCAGAAATCCTTTAAAAATTTTTAAGTTCTTTTACTTTTACGTATTTATAAATTTTAAATTTCGAAAATAATAGATTTTTTCGAAAAATTGCAAAGATTTCTATCAGTTGCATAAATATTAATATTATCAAAAAGTTAGAAAAGTAACTTTCAGTTAAAAAAGTCAAAATAAAAAAAATCGGTAACATAGATAAGATTTTTTTTTTGGATTTCTATAAATTAATTTTTTTTAAATTCTTCAAATAAATTTTTCTTTTTAAAATTTTATCACTTATTAAAAGCTCCTAAAATTGTTTGTTTTTTTCTATTAAATCAAAAATGATTTTTATCCAACTCCCACTTTCTATTTTTTGTTCTCAGGACAGCACATATAATTTTTGAATTCTTGTATATGTATGAATTGAATGTATTAATTTACAACCGTAGCTTTGGACTCACAATACATACATGTAGCTCTATCGACTGTCGTTAAATTGCCAAATAGTAATAAAAGAAGAGAGTCTTATTTTTTGAAAGGCGTTCGGTCTTTTTTATTTATTTACAATGGCTTAGCGAATTGTCATTGAGTAAACCAAAAGAGAGGGGAAAAATGAGCACTTCTTTTGTACATCAGATATTTATGCCATCAAAATTCAGACTTTTACTTTTCATGTCTATTTGTTCATCGATTTTGGAATAAAATTGTAATTGAAAAATTATTTGTTAACCCTATAATAAAGTGTAATACATATTGAAAACTTTTAAATGAACAAGAATTTCAAACAATTAAAAATAAAATTAAAAAAATCTTTTTCCCATACTCGGCATATTGATTGAAAAATTTAAAGCACCTTACTTATATTGTCTAAAATATGTTTATTCTAAATACAATAGTGCAATTTGATGTCCGCACTCTCTTTGAAAGATTACCCATTCAACACGTCATTACTCAATTCAATTTTTTCTCTATCAGTGGCTTAATCAACATAACATGATTCAACAGCATTCATAATGCGGGATTAATGTTGTGTTTCATTCTGGCGGCTAAACAGACTCTTATTTTAAAAGAAATTTGGTTTTAATGCAAAGGAAGCATATTTCAACAGCTTTACAGTGATTGATAAGTGATTATTATCAAACTAAAGTAACGAACTCCAAAAATTTAGCTTGACAAAACTGACTTAATTATATAAAGGACGATTCAAAATCGTAAAATTCCATTCAGCTCAGAAAATTTTAAAATTACTTAATCCCTTTCAATCCAATTCTCAAAAGCCGGCTTCGAATAGGTTAAAATCAATGAATATTACGAACAAAACCAAAAATTCAATCAAATTATCTCTGACAATTTGTCTAAAACTATATTTTATGTTTGAATTATTAGAATATTGATTTAGCTCAAAGTAAATAAAACAAAATAATGCACTGAATAGTGACCTTTATTGTTTTGTTGCGAATATTAAGTAACATGTATTTTGGTTAGTTGCAGATTGTAAACACGAGAAAAGTCTATTTGTTAACATTATTCCATTATTTAAATAAGATAATCTATAATTCTCACTCAAGCCATCAAAGTACAATATTTTAGCCCGATATTTTTTTTCAAATTAATATTTTTTAAATCTCTTCTCCTGCTGTACATTTTTTGGCAAAAATGTAGTTAATTTTATGTATATAACTCTCTTTCATTTCATCTAAAAAGAAAAAAACTTCCTGAGATATTTATCTGGGCAATTAAATCCAACATGTAAATGTTCTTTTAAACAGAAAAAGCTAATGTTTATAACAAAGATTATAAAAAATTTATCGAATAAAATCGGTTTCCGCAATCGAATTTCATCTTTTGCAAGGGACTTAAGTAAATAGAAAGAAATTATAGACGAGAAAGAGATCCATAAAATGTAAACAAACAAGATATAAGTTACAATTATACGCAGTAACAAGTAATTAAATAAGAATTTATTTCATGTAGAAATCTGAACAAAAACTTACAAACGATATAGTTGCGGTGTATATGCAAACAACAGATCTGGTATTGTTCTTAGATGATTTCGGTTCAATCGTCTAAAGTCAAAAGATGATTTACAATAAGAAAGACATGGTCAAACGAAACAATGTATTTTTAAAAACCCACAAAAAAAAAACCGCGCAACTTAACTATGAATTTAACTTTTAACACAATATAACGGACTTATTATTCTAAAACATTTCACTTGCTGTTTCACTGTTACTATTTTAAAAGTTTGTTTTTTTATTTTAAAATATGTACTGACTACAGTGACATTGATACAGAATGGAAAACCGCAAGCGACTCTCTACAGTTAAAAATAGGCAATATTTAAAATTGTAAATTAGAAAAAAAGTGTCTATTACAAAATAATTATTTTGTTATAAGCGTTAAAAATAGTTAAAATAAATCGTATTGTAAGTTTCAATAATAATCTGTTTATAATCAATAATATGCAATATTAACCGGAAAAAACAATAAAGAATTGTCAAAAAACATAAAAAAAAACGTTTGTATTAAATGGTTTTCCCAATCTGATATTTAAGAAGCAATCAAAAACTTACAATCTTTCCAAATTGTGCAAGTCTTGAAAAGAACCCTCCTCAATTGCGTGAATTTGATTACCAGTTATTTGAAGTATTTTTAAATTTCTTAATCCAACGAAATCTGTTTTTCGAATTATTTTTAAACGATTATCTTGCAAATCTCTAAAATTCAATGGTTAATTACACTTTTTATTACGGTAAAAAATACGTTAGGAATTTAAAATAATTATGTAATTATTAATGGTGAGTATAAAGATAAGCCCAGAATAATGGAAGTCTACAATTGGTCGATATCAATAAAAATCATAAAAAAACTTAAATTTTTAACAGTATTAAAACACTTACAAAGAATTAGTTTTTTTAAAAAACAACACCAAACATTTATTTATCTTTAAAGTTTATTCGATTTAGTTTTAATCTTGTGAGAAAACAAACCTAAACTTAAAAAAGGATTTTCATCAAGAAAATATTTTTTTGGTATTAAAACTACTGTATAGTGATGTTCTACAAAAAACTACTCATGTTATGATAAACTACTGATGTTGCTAGTAAATATCATGCTCCTAACTATGGTCATTTATGAGATTTGTAAGTATCAGAGATCCACTTTTAGTTAGCTAATTTAAAGCTTATTTACACCTAAACTAAGTTCTAAAAGTAGTATTTATTGTTGAAACATATTAAATAAAGATTTTTTCGCAAAAATTTTTTAAGCTATGTATAATAGTTAAAATCACTGTTCAGTAATACATTAATTTAGCTAGAAAACTGGTCACGAAGTACAATAACACATTGTTTGATACAGTACACATAATTCGAGGCAAAAAACACGGGTAGAGTCATTCCAAAAAAACAACTCACAATCGTTGTGTTTCAGCAGGCAAATTTTTCGGTATTTCCTGTAATCCTCGATTGGCACAGTTAATAGTAAATCCATTGCAAACGCAAGCCGGCGGACAGTATGCTAAGTTGGCAACAATGACTTGGCAATAACAAGTGATAAGCAGCACCACATAGTATTTATCCATATTATGCTAATGTTTTCTGTATTTTTTGGAATAAAATTCGCTTCAAGTAAAATCACCCAGAGCCATGCTCGGCACCTGGGTACTCACGGCTTGGATTCAATCTATTTTGGAGAATTTTTTTACTACTACACTAGGAAAAAATAAAAAAAAATATTTTTTATCTTTGATTTGGCGGGCGGTTATTAGTTTACAGCGGTATTTTCACAGATTTGCGGTAGAAAAGAATGTTACAGCGGTCAGAAAAAGGCTGTCTGCGATTTCACGCCAATCTCGCTCTTTCTTTCCCTCTCTATTAAACCACACGAGCGCCCCTACGCGCGGAAAACGACAAACTGCCAAAACCATTATTGCGCTGCGAATATTTACCGTAATTAACAAACACTCACGAAAACAACAGTATTATTATAGTTTAGTACGTTTTAATAATTTTTTTCAATTAGACAAAACCAGATTTACAATTTAAAAACAAGTAAATAATAAAAGCAAAACAAAAAAATATTTAAACTTATAAAATTTGCACGTACTTTTTAATACTCACACTGCAAATGTTCACGAGCAAAAAAATAAAATTTAGCTTTGTTATACAATAGGCACCTTGCACTGAAACGCAGTTTATACATGAAGTATGCAATATACATAAGTGTCACCCTAATGGAAAATTACCGTACTCCTACTTATCTTTTCGTAGTATGCAGATCAACCGATAGAAAGCGCGCGAAATTACCGTATCTCCTACTTATCTTTCGTAGTATGCAGATGAGGCGATAGAAAGCGCGCGAAATTTCGATGGGTTGATCTGCATACTACAAAGGATAAGTAGGAGTACGGTAATTATCCATTATGGTGACACTTATGTATATTGCATACTTCATGTATAAACTGCGTTTCAGTGCAAGGTGCCTATAAAACCAAAAAATTTATAACATAAATGTGTTTAAGAAATAAACAAAGTCGCATATTTTTCCTTTATTTTTATGTTATATATTTTTATTACAACGCTTTGGGCAGGTGCTTAAGCGCCTTTGTGTTTTTGCCTTTTATTGTTTAGCCTTATTTTTGTGATCTTGTTTATTTTTAGTTAAAATTCATTCATTTATTTAATTATTGTATTTCATTTATCTTAAAATTCATCTAAAATTTTAATCTAAAATTATTCTAAAATTATTTAAAAACGTTTTAAAACTCATAACGTGTGTAAATTACTAACCCTGTTTGCCGCAACGCGGTCTGTTACCATATTAGTCTCTTAATAATAAAACATCTTTGTGTAATAGGCATAAACAAACCACTCAGGCGTAATTCGCCCCTTTCTATCTAATAATGCATTCACAATCCACGTAACCACTTATTAACACGGGTACTACAGTATGGTAACACAATATATCCTGCACGACACAAACCAAACACGACGGTTCAAACGTAAACCAAGACCTCCGCTTTAACAAAAAAACCCTCCCAATAATGTTAATGTTTTGTGTATATTATAATTCGTGTGTTGAATCAAGCTAATCGCAAATAGTTTGGTTAGTTATCTAAAATTACATAAGGCAAATCCTTTGTGTAACTTTTTGTGGAGCCTAACTTGGGAGTTAGGATCCCTTCCAAAGAGTATTCTTTCAACCTGTTGCACTTAGGTTTCACCTTTGTAACAAACACACTGGTTTTTTGTGTTTGTTCTTCGTTCAGTTACGTATTGCTTAAAGGGTGTTGGATGTTTCCCCTCAGTTTTGCCCCCAGTTTTGCCCCCAGTTTTTTATTTATAAATTTTGAAATTTAAGCAAAACAGTACGAAAGCTTCCTGGCCTAAAAAGGACAATTAGCAACAAAAATTGTTTATCTATTCAACTAAAACAAAATTATTAAACTATGGAAATGAGGTTATTTCCAATTACGTTCCCTAAAGGAGATCTCCCTTGGCGTTTAGCCTAAGTGGGGCGATACTCTGCATGTGTGTATGCAATTATATGCTATATAAGAGAGAGCGAAATGACTGTTCTCTGAATATGGATAACCTCAAAATCTGGGGGAAAAATGAAGCAGTTAAGAGCAAATCGTTAAATATATAATTTTAGTAAAAAATTAGAATAAAAAGGATAGATTATTGGATTACTCACGCGGGGGAGAGCGAGAGCACGAAAAAAGAAAAGAAAATCTTAATAATAGACTATTTCGACATAAGGCGTTTTACACAGTAAATTTCCGATACACATTAGGCCGAAAGTTGAAATTAAAATAATATTTAAATGAAAAATTCTATTACTTTTGCAGTGTAAAATAACGTGTAAACACTAAAGGCAAAATATGAATTTGATTGGATTTGTAATAATGTAGTTATTAATGTTTAATTTGGTAAAAATGCGAACATAAAAAATAAAATTACGATCATACCGAGCACCGCATATATAACTAGGATTTTACTCTGTTGCGTCAGATGGTCTGATGGTCTAGTGGTTTGAGGCGGTCGGCTTTAGACTGCAAGGTCGGGATTTCGAACCCCAATGAAGTTCCTTTTCCATTTTTTGTACCGGGAATTTAAACTTATCAAAATTTCATTTAAACTTATTAAAATTGAATTTAATAAAAAAACAGATCTTTTTAGTTATTTTAAAAAAATCAATTAATTGATTATTGATTGGTATTAATAAAATAAGAAAGAAAATAGATCTGCTAGTGATTGATGTAGATACTAAATTTTTGATGTAGATATTTTTCTATAGACACAAAAAAATTAAAACCAAAGTCTGTAATGTAAAAAGCTTCTTGGAGTCTATCGTTTAATTTCTTTTAATATAATAGTATGGTTGATTTTTTAATTAAAAATCCTCCACGAAATATTGTTTTTCATTATTGTTGTGGATTTTATATGTAAAAAATCTTCCGGAAAATAATTTTTCCAAAAAAAAACACCAAGTAAGTATTATGCAGCTATATTCTATCTACCACTAAAAAAACTAAATATAAATTATACGTCCCGGTACAAGAAATGAAAAAAGAAGTTCATTGGGATTCGAACTCCCGACCTTGATTATCGAGTAAAATCCTACTTTCGTAATTTTATTTTTTATGTTCGCGTTTTTACGAAATTAAACATTAATAACTACATTATTACAAATCCAATCAAATTTATATTTTTTCTTTAGTGTTTACAAGTTATTTTACACTGCAAAAATTAATAGAAGTTTTCATTTATATATTATTTTAAATTCAACTTTCGGCCTAATGTGTATTGGAATTTTACTGTGTAAAACGCCTTATGTCGAAATAGTCTATTGGCTAATTTAAACTGTGATCCAAATCTAGGGGAATTTTAGCATACTGAGAACTTTATTGTTTTATATTAATGTAATATAGATTTAACTTAGTTAGCTGGGGCTTGAGCACTTTATGCTTTCACCTAATAGTTATTAAAGCAGATTGCATTTAAAGTAACTTTATATTTATACATAGCTAAATATCCACATTCACAGGTGAATAACAGATTCCCGACTTCTCTTACAACCGCAAATATGTTAAAGCTCCTTCAATAATATGGTGGGCTCGGTTTATTCTAAATCCTTAATGAGTTGTGAATAAACCGAGCCAGTAGACGCAAACTAAAACTATGTGCTAGAAATGAAACATTAACTTTCTGGGTTGAAAAAAAAACCCAGAAAAACGGCAAATATTAACTTTATTTAAACATAAATGAATACAACCGGTGGGTGGATATCCAGGGTTCACCCATGCTACACACCGCAAAAAAGTCAGAGCTCCCACAACAACATGGTGGGCTTATTTTATTCCACACCTTAACGGGTTAGGAATAAACCGAACCAATTGATGCGAACTAAAACTATTTACTAAAAATAAATCATAAACTTTCCGAGTGAAAAATCAAAGCCACGCTTCTGTCATTTTGGGGTAGGTTTTGACCCTCACCGTGAAAGAACTTAAACCATTATTCAAAAATGCACACAAGAAAAATAAAAACAACCTATACAAATGCTAACGCAACCATTCATGAGCCTAATTTACCGTCTTTCTGAAAAACTTTAAAACTTGGAACTTCAAATCATATTATTTAACAATAATTTCGCAGTAAATTAGGTTTTTTAGGAAATTAAGTTTCAATATTAAGACAGACGCTTATGAAAAATTTGGAAAAATCTTCAATTACTTATTTTGATTGATTATGATTTTAAAGCAAAAACATAAATAGAGAAAAGACATAAGCATAGAAAAAAAGCATAAAATAACAATTATTAAAATTATGATTAATACGTATATATTTCGTTATTTTAAAATATTATTTTATAAAAATTACACTTTATTACGCGATTTGTTATTATTATTACGCGATACTTTATTATTTATTATTATTGCAAAATTACTGATATAAACTACTGATTTTCCGCCAACCCTTCAGTATTACACTCCGGCCATTTGAAACAGAGGGAGCTTGGAAGCTCAGCAAGATCTCCGCTCCTTAAATGAGCAATTCAAAGCTTATTTAAGCTTGAAATACATTTTAAATTACTTTCTTTGTACTGAGAATATTTTTTATTGTTTTATTTTGATATTATTTCAAAGTGATAAGTAATTAACTACTCAATATGGCTGACAAATTTTTCAACATGACAGTAAACATCGACTTTAAATTAGCTTGATTGTTATTATTATGTAGAATTTTTTAGCTTACGGTGAAATATAGTTATAAAAACTCAAAATCACCACTTTGGTACTTGATCACAGAAATACTTTACAAAATCCAATTTTATTTCATATGCTAACAAACAAAATTAGATTTATTTGATATTTGGCATAAAAATAATAAAGAGAAACAGAACATTTTTTTCTCTGAGAACTTTCCAAACCAGAAAGACAGAATGCAAGGAAACTAAACAATTTAATGTAATTTTAACAGGCCGGCTTAACCAACTAATGATTTTTACTTTTCAGCAGGCGACATCCACTGACCATACTTTATGGACCGTTAGGTCCATAAAGCTTAGGCCCGTTAGGTTCAAAAACCTTTAGGTCCTAAATCCAACCTATTTAAATTCCAATGGGATTAATTCAACGAAATCCGTTTCCACGTTTATATTACTGTTAACCAATTTAACTGTAAAAACTAATTAAATACTTTTGAAGTGAATTTTGTCTTAAATGGGTAAAGCTCGGGAGTATAATATTTGAGGGCAGGAACACTATTTAACACATGACTTAAATTTATTAATTAAGACATAATCAGCAATTCGAAAGGATTGTTTTGTTAATATGGGCAAATAACGGGATCAAAAGTTGATAACTCAGATATCGTGATCAACTTCAAAAGTGTAAAAGTAAAGTTTATTTAACGAATTAATTTTCTTAAGCTCGAGTTCCAATAAATTTAAATTGAGCTTGTTGGTTTTGTCGCAGGGTGTCGCTTAAATCTTACACTTTAAATTCACTTGTATTAGTAATGTTTCAATGTTAATATAAATAAATTGTGTGTAAAACAAACGTTTGCTGAAGTGTAATATAGAATCAAAATTAACAGAAATGCATGATTTTTGCAGAGCATCGATTTTTTATTTTTTAGTGTTATTTCTAATGACGTTAATCTATACTATATTCTACAAATTACAAAACCTGTGCTTGTGTCGGTGATAACGGATTTCCTAGCACAGGCAGTTAGTTATTTGACCAAAATTTTAGGTAAATAACCGAGTCATGTATGATGATGCAAATTTAAATACTATTTATAAAACATTAACAATATGAGTCAATTAAAAGCGTAACACAGTGACAGTTAAAGATTCAAACGACATCTCATGGCAAAACAAAACAGCAGAATTTATATTTATTTAAGCTCAAAAATCGAGTTTTCAAATTTGTAGATCTGCTTTATTTTTCTAATAAAAGTTTTAAACACAACAATAAAAGAAAATTGGGCATCAAAAAAGATAAACTTTTTTACTAGTGAAAGATAAGAAACAATGCTTTTTATGCTTGTTAGAACATACTTTTCCAAGTTTTTCTTAAAAAAAATTCGGTACGTTTGGAACGGTGAGTTTTTATGACGGTTTAATGCGGCAAATTTTCGTGTTTTTTCACTCAAAATTTATTTTTAGGCCCAGATTTTGCTTTGGACACTTGAGGATTTTAGGTGTTGGCGCTTAAAATGTCCAAAGCATGATATGGAGGATAAGAACATCATTAGTTTATATTAGTGATGTTTCGGAGCAAAGTGGAGCTCCACAATTAGGAACTCCGGGGCAATCCCGATCTCCGGAGCTTTCTTTGTTTTTTTTCGATCAAAATTTGTTTTTAGGCCCAGATTTTGCTTTGGACACTTGAGGATCTTCGGTAGTTGGCACCACCAAAGCGAGTGATACACCAAATTTGTTAATTTACATTGATTTATTTACCAAAATTACGCTGATTTACGTAGTATACATAGTTATTTTAAGTTGAAATAATAGTAAGAAGAACAAGGAGCGATAAATATGCGCTGTAAATTTATTCATGTTTCCTTATAC
Source organism: Microlaimidae sp. YZB2_3 (assembly GCA_030248175.1). Taxonomy (NCBI): domain Eukaryota; kingdom Metazoa; phylum Nematoda; class Chromadorea; order Desmodorida; family Microlaimidae; species Microlaimidae sp. YZB2_3. The sequence continues at coordinate 9 of JASAMX010001495.1, read as the reverse complement.
TGGTGTTTT